>JAPJBO010000596.1:0-142595 GCA_030068145.1 Diplonema papillatum
TGGCGCTCCACCACGAGCCGTGTCGTGCGTAGGTTGGCGTCGGCGGGTACGGGCGGACGACCGATATGTCGAGCGGAAAGCTCCTTTTTTCGGAGCGGCTGCTCACCAGGTACCGGCACTCCGGCGCGACGCTGCGGTGGTGCGCGATAAAGTTGGGAACCGACTTGCGGGAGCACGCGAGGTCGGACAGAAGCCCGGTCAACGAGTCGTACACCAGGTCTTCGAACGGCCAGTTGTCCAAGTCGAGCACGACGGTGTTCAACGGGTACGCCCGCGCGGCGTTCGCGTCCTGCTCGATGATCAGCACCGAGCCCATCTTTTGCTTGTCCTTCGCGATTTCGCTGAGCAAGCGCGGCTTCGACAACGCAAGCATCCCTTTCCCCTTCGCGCCGATGTTCATCTCGTGGGACCACTGGTCCAGGCCGTAAATCACGCCGTCGATCCCCGGGTTGTGCCGGTCGCCCTCCGCCCGCTCCGCCACGTAAGCATCGAGGATCGACCGCGCGCAGCTCTCCTCCTCGCCGGTGACCAGCAAAATCGTCAGGGGGCAGCCCGACAGAGCCCCGAGGACCCTCGCCTTCAACATAGCCGCCCACCGGTGGTTCGGCGGCGGCGTGCCGTCGCAGCAGATCAGGACCAAGTACCCGTCCCACGCCGGGGCCGCCGCCGGCCCGTCCTTCGAGAGCCGCAACGCGGCCGTGCCCTTGCGCACGAACGGCTTCGGGGCCGACCGCCCCGCATCGGCGAGCATCATCGGCGGCGTGAAGGAGGGGCTCCGTGCCTTCTCCGCCGCCTGCGCCGGTTTGCCGGCGCCCGCCTTCTTGCTGGCGTTCAGCGCCTCTTTTTTGCCGCCGTTTGAAGAAGCGTTCAACGCCTCTTTTTTGCCGCCGTTCAAAGACGCGTTCAGCGCATCTTTTTTGCCGCCGTTCGAAGAAGCGTTCAGCGCATCTTTTTTGCAGCCATTCGAAGACGCATTCAGTGCCGCCTTCTTGCTTCCAGGGTGCAGGGGGTCCTTCTTCCCGGCTTTCTGTGAAGCGTTGAGTCCGTCCTTGTGCTTGGCGTGCGAAGGAGCCTGCGGTGCCTCCTTTACGCCGTCGTTCTGCGAAGCGTTCAACGCGCCCTTTTGGCTGGCGTTTAAAGAAGCGTGGGCCACCTCTTTTGCACTGTCTTTTTGCGACGCATCGAACACGCCCTTTCGGCTGGCGTTCAAAGAAGCGTGCGACACATCCTTTGCCCCGTCATGCTGCGGAGCGTTCAACGCGCCCTTTTGACTGGCGTTCAAGGAATCGTGCAGCACATCCTTGGGACTGTCTTTCAGGGAAGCAGAAAGCGGGTCTCTTTGGCTGGCGTTCAAAGAAGCAAGCGGCACATCCTTCGCGCCATCGTTCTGCGAAGCGTGAAACGCGCCGCCCTTCTGACTGGCGTTCAACGAAGCTTGCGACGCTTCCTTGGACATGACGTCTTGTTGGAAAGAGACATCCAGCGGGTCCTTCTGGCTGGCATCCGAAGAGGCGCTCAACGACGCGTCTTTCGCCGCGTCATTCTGCGCGGGGTCCTGCGCGTCGGTTTGGCTGGCGTTCGAGGAGGCGCGGGTCTCGGAGTGAACGCCGTCGCCAGGCTGCGGAGCGTCGCCCGGCGGGTCTTTCTGTCCGGCGTCCGTTGCTGCAGCGTGCGGTGCGTCCCCCGGCGGCTTGTCCGCGCCGCCCTCCTTCAACGCGCCAGCGCGGGCGGCGTTCAACGACGCGTGTAACACGAATTTGATGGAGGCATCCACCGGGGAGTTGAGCGCACCCAGCGATGACTCCTCCTCTTGTCCCCCTGACGACTCCTTCCGAGACGCCCGGCGCGTCTGCGGCGCACCGGGTTTTGCCGCCTTTACAGTCTTCGACCGCTTCGTGCTGTTCAGCGCGGCGTCGGACTGTTTTCTCCGGGCTTTCGGCTTCTCCGGCTTGTCGGGTTCGTCCGCGGGTTCTTTTTTCGAAGGGTGGGGCTGCTTGGGTGCTTTGACCGACGACGCGAGGCCCCGCGGAGACAGGTGGGCCCTCGGCGAGACGACCCTCGGAACTGCCTGCTTCGCGGCGGGCGGCGAGGCTTTGGCGGCGGTTTTGTGCGCGGGCTTCGCGGGTGGGCTGCCCGCTTTGGCCTTTACCCCCGGCCCGAGGCTGACGATGCCAGGCTTCGCGCCGTGGATGGCGCTGGTCAGTGGCGATACCGGGGTGTCCGACGGCGAAAGCGTGCGGAACGGCGGCGAGCGGCCTTTCCCGTGCAGGCCGTGCTCCGGCGGGGAGAGACCGGTGGAGCTGGGCGTCAAGCCGGCGGAGACGGGGCTCGTGGTGGACCGCGCGCTCGCCGGGCCGTTGTGCAGGACATTCCTCTTCGAAGAGCCGAGAGGCTTCGCGCCCTTGACAGACGCGTTCAACACCATGTGGCCAGGGGGGTTGTGGGCTGGTTCCTTTTTTCTTCTCCCTCGGGTATGTCCACGCCTGAGAGTTTGCATTTACGGAGTGTCGTTGAGAAGGCTAACTCACCTCGCCCGGATGCGGGTGCTGTCTGTGTTCGTCTGTTCGTTTAACGTGCTAGAAGAACGTACTACGTGACCCTCTGTGCTTTGTTTCTGCTGTGTTTCCAGTGAGATTATTTCAGTCAGTTGGCTTCAACCTTTTAGTAAAAGTTTTACAACCATTTTTTTGCCCCCCGGCCCGAGGCTGACGACGCCAGGCTTCGCGCCGTGGATGGCGCTGGTCAGTGGCGATACCGGGGTGTCCGACGGCGAAAGCGTGCGGAACGGCGGCGAGCGGCCTTTCCCGTGCAGGCCGTGCTCCGGCGGGGAGAGACCGGTGGAGCTGGGCGTCAAGCCGGCGGAGACGGGGCTCGTGGTGGACCGCGCGCTCGCCGGGCCGTTGTGCAGGACATTCCTCTTCGAATAGCCGAGAGGCTTCGCGCCCTTGACAGACGCGTTCAACACCATGTGGCCAGGGGGGTTGTGGGCTTGGTTCCATTTTTTCTCCTTCGTTATGTCCACGCCCTGAGAGTTTGCAGTTACTGAGTGCCATTGAGAAAGCTAACTCACCTCGCCCGGATGCGGATTCGACATAAATTCGATGTCCCCATCCGTAAAGTGTTGAAGGCAGCTGATCGAAGGTATCTCGCCGGAAACACAGCAGAAACGCAGCCTAAAGGGTCACCTAGTACGTTCTAGCACGTTAAACGAACAGGCGAACACAGACAGCATCCGAAAAAGCCAGAACCCGAGCTGGAGTTGGGACACTGCGCCTCCAGGTAAAGACACGTCCAAAACGGTCAATGTTTGTTGCTGTGGCCAAGAGGCCCCCTGGTTCCACATATTGGAGGCATAAATGATGGTCTGCAGACTGGACAGCGGTGTGAGTCTGGTTTGTCAGGCGGCTGTTCGTAGCTCGTCACAGCCAGGCCCATCCGTGCTACCAGAGCACAGTCCCGAAGGTGGGGGCGTTATTTGTGAAGAAAGACGTTATTTTCCTGCACGTGTGCCAAGCTTCACGTGTTCGGCGGTAGGGCCACCGGTCGTTTGTGTGCGTCAGGATCATCGTTTTCCCACTTGTTTCTGCCCTGTTTCTTGTTCAGGTTGAATTGTGCATCAAACACCAAAAGCACGTCTTCTACGTCGTTCTATCCTCTGCGATACAATACATTGTAGGGCAACTCGCAAAATTGGCGCGTACTGAAAGAGAGGGCAAACAGACCAAACACAGGAGAGAAGAGAGCAGGTAGACGGATACTGAGTAACAGACAAGAGCTCAAGCAAATGAAAAACGGTAGAACTTGGCAACAGTACTGAGGAGAAGTGGGGGGAGGGCGGCGAGAGGGAAAGGAGAAGAAAGACGTACACAGCTCTTTGTCACATGAGGATGTTGGGCTGAAAAATGGCAGGGCATCGTTTCAAGAACGCGGGCCACATATGGATACACGCACGCCAAATGAAATGGAAATGGGGAAGACGAAGCCGGTCCATTCCTTGCACTGCTTGCCTGCTCCCGCCCCGCTTTGTACGGTACGAGCAAACGAACGTAAACGCGCCAGGTAAAGGAGGTAGCCACCTGTCTGATGTAGACTCTGCATTAACTTTTTGCGACTTTTGCGGGTTTAAGGAAAGTAACACGGTATATCACGACAGAATGGTCCGGCTCGAAAACAAAAAACACAAAACAGGAACATTGAGCCGCCTAGCAGTACTGCATGTAGGGACGTACGTAGTACTCCTACTATGCATACGTCCTGTGTATACCCGTGGTGCCCGATACGCGCCTGTATGCATGCACCTACACCGTCAGCAGTACACGGTATGGGGCTTGGTGGACGCTGTTGAATGCGGTTGGCATGCAAAGTACCCCCTGGGCTTGCCTCCTTCGTCGTCCTCCCACTCTTCTTTTTCGTCACGTACGCTTCCGACCGGTTTCAAGCCCGGCAACCTTTCTTCAAGGCCGTAGTTGCTTCTCTATGTTTTGATTGCCGGCAAGTCGCTGTACGCGACTAACTCTACGTACGCAGGTTCATCGTAGATGGGTTTAACACGAAACGTGTGAATGCTTCGTTTCAGCTCAGGTTCCTAATGTACACAAGTTGTGTGCGCGTACGCAGTCCCAGTTTCGAGAGCTACAGCACGATACGCTGCCCACTCGTTCGGTGACTCGCTTGGTATTAAGCCCATCTACTGTGTTGTTCTGTATCTTCTGAATCACAGCGCGACGAAGAGACCCCCTCAGGACACCTTCCCGACGGGGCCTCGGGCCCGTAGACCCTTGACTAGATGATGCCGCTGCTGCTGTCTTCCCCACGATTGGATGAGCAAAGCATCAGCGCGAAAAAGAGTAATAGGCGTTGCCTTGTTTTAGCCTCTCGCCCTTCTAGACCCTCCCCATGCCGTTCTGATGGATACTCCGACAGATTCGGCCCGGAGGTGAAATGCAGGAACACATTGCCGGTAAATTGCAGGCTCCCATACAAAACTTTTTGGTGTTCCCACTCACCCGCTAGACTTCGGACGATATCGCATTGGAGAGCCGTTGCCACATCGGGCAACGTTTCAGCCGAGCCTCAGCCCGCTGATCTCCATCCCTGTAATAGTTCTCAATCCATCCGCTTTTGCCTCTGGCGAATGGCTTGTACATGTCCTGCAATCTTCTGCCAAAATGAGGTCATATGCGACAGTGTCACGCCTACCCTTGCAGTCATGAGAACTCTCGGTTTGCCACACGAGAGATCGTGGAGATGACTGGACGAACACGCAGGCTTCACTTCTTCCCGGCTTTTCCTTTGTAGCGACCCGCGGCCTTCGTCTTCTCTTTCTCGGCACGATCCTTCTGCTCTTGCTTGATGCGCTTGAGCGACTTTTCGACAAGCTCCTCGCGCGACATGACGTGCGTGCCTTCGTCGTCTTCGTCGTCGTCGTTGTAATCGTCGCCGGTGGAAGGGATGTCGATCTGAACGTTCGTTTGGCCGAAGGGCTTGGCGGGGCCGCGCATCATGGTGCTGTACGGCGTCGACTCCTGACGATGCCACGCCCGGAGGAACTCGTCCGTCCGCAGCTCGATCGCGGCGAGGTACAGGAGCAGGTTGCTGCTGTTCGGCGCCACGGGGGTTCCCTTCTCGGAGACGCCGCACTGGCCGACAATCTTGTCCGTGGGGCAGTCCATCTTCGCGAAGACAACTTCCACGAGTGCCATGATCTGAGGGGTTGGATCGGTTTTCAAGTTGCACTCCCTCGCTGTTCCTTTGGCACACAGCATAGATCGCGGAGTTCGCAAAAATCAAGACGGTACACGTCTTCGAGAGTAGAGGGGAAAGTAGAAAGGCAAAACATCAGATTTTTCGTTGACCACGCACTAACCTGAACTCAAACCTGGACCGGGTTTCAAGGTGGCAAATGAGCATGGTCAGGGTCCTACACGGTCAGTTCACTTTCCTCACGCATTGCATGGGGGGCGAAAAATATGCCTTCGTCTTTCGATATCCTTTCAAAACCCACACTCTTTTTCACCTGGTATGTCTTGAGTTGAGGATCTCCATGTGAAGCACGGACATGTAAACTGTGACAGTGACATGATCTTCAGTTTGGCGTTGGTTCGCTCATTGCTCAGGCTTACATTTTTGGAACACATTGCAATGTCTCGAAAAAGAAAAAGGGGTTGTTCGGATAGCACACCTCGTCGAGCACTGTTTGCGTGGTCTCGAGATTCTCTCGGTATTTGTAGTTCTGCGACTCGGCATCTTTGAGTTGCGCCTCGAGAGATTTCAGCAGCTTCTGGCGCTGCATGTCGGCGTGGGTGCCCGCGTTGCCTTTCACTGTTTCGATCTCTTTGATGAGCGCTGCTTTCTCCTCTTCGAGCTGGTCGAGTTCCGAGTTCAGCTCGTTGACGTAGTTGAAAAGCGAGAAATTGTCGTCTTCCGAATGGAGGAACTGTTATTATTTGCGTGGGTTTGATTATTTCAGCTTGAAGAAGCTGCATCTGCTGTGGTCTAGCAATCCTGTAGTCTCGCTTGGTACAGGGGGGGGGTCGAGTAATACACCACGGTATGTCACGGTGCATCGCGATTAGGGGAAGGGCCGGCTTACTTATATCTGAGGTGGGGAGTCTGGCTGGGGCGGCACGACTGTAACACATTCATGCGAGCTGCCTAAGCAAGCTGGCAAGCAGGAACAGAAATCTCGCGTAGAGAGAGCATGAGGGTAAAAGCTTGCTCGATACGCGATCTTCAGTACCGATGGGGTCAAGCCAAAGTCGCGCAGCGTACGACTTCATCTTTTCCTTCCTGTTGCATGTCGGTCAAAGGGGGATATATCTCCAGGGTTAGATGCGCAGGTGGCATCCAAAGGAGGACCTGCTCGTTAGAAGGTTTGAAATGCAACGTGGATGATGGAAATGGAGAAACTCGGCTTGATGGAATGCGGGACGCTGTCGGTCCTTGGAACTCTTTAGTGTGAAAATTCGCTTGAAATTCCGGGGGTTTAAGGACTCCGTGTGACCGTTGTTAAATGGGTTCTCTTGGAGCAAGAAATTTTTGTCCGAACACCTCGAAATAAGCACAGGGCCCCTCGAGTATTTTCGAGGTGTTGAGATTGTTTCGCGAAAGCATACCGTGGACACGAGTTTGGAGATGTCGTCACACTGCGTGGCCTGGCGGATTTTGTGGAAAGCGTCCTCGTACATGAGCAGCGTCATGTGGTTGTCGGACTGGTTGGCGCCGCCTTGTCCCGAGGTTGCTGAGGCTGACGTTAGCTGCTTCTGGCTGCCTTGCAGCATGCGCTTCTTGTAGTCCTCCCCGCCTTTGCTTGCTTTGGCTTCAGCTTGCTTCTTCTCGGTGCGGTCGGTGATGCGCGATTTGATCGCCTCTTTCATTTTCCGGTCCTCTTCCAACAGTTCGTCCAGCTCGCGGAAGGTTTCTTCGAACGACTCCATCTCCTTCTTCGCGAAAAGCTTTTGGTGATCGAGCTCCGCGATCGCGTTGTCTTTCTCTTCGTAGGCGATGTTCGACACCTGTTCATGAGATTTTCACGGTGAGTACCATAAGGTGGCAGCCCGGGGTGGGCAAGGGGGTGTTGGAGTTAAAAGTCCGCTTGAAATTCCGGGGTTTTAGAGTGTCAGTTCACTTACTGATCCGGGAGTTTTAAAGTCTCGGAGTGGCCATCGTCGCAAGGGTTCCTTTTCCATATCGTTTTCTAGGGTGCGTATCGTATCTGCGGTGGTGGTAGTACGCGTTGTTTCTTCTCGGTGCGGTCAGTGAAACCTCGATTTGATCGCCTCTTTCATTTTCCGGTCCTCTTCCAACAGTTCGTCCAGCTCGCGGAAGGTTTCTTCGAACGACTCCATCTCCTTCTTCGCGAAAAGCTTTTGGTGATCGAGCTCCGCGATCGCGTTGTCTTTCTCTTCGTAGGCGATGTTCGACACCTGTTCATGAGATGTTCACGGTGAGTACTATAAGGTGGCAGCCCGGGGTGGGCAAGGGGGTGTTGGAGTTAAAAGTCCGCTTGAAATTCCGGGGTTTTAGAGTGTCAGTTCACTTACTGATCCGGGAGTTTTAAAGTCTCGGAGTGGCCATCGTCGCAAGGGTTCCTGTTCCATATCGTTTTCTAGGGTGCGTATCGTATCTGCGGTGGTGGTAGTACGCGTTGTTTCTTCTCGGTGCGGTCAGTGAAACCTCGATTTGATCGCCTCTTTCATTTTCCGGTCTTCTTTCAACAGTTCGTCCAGCTCGCGGAAGGTTTCTTCGAACGACTTCATCTCCTTCTTCGCGAAAAGCTTTTGGTGGTCGAGCTCCGCGATCGTGATGTCTTTCTCTTCGTTCAGGAGGAGGCGGCAGTGCCAGTACGCGTTGTTGTTTCTTCTCGGATGCTAGCACCAAGTCGTCTTCGTGGGAATGCAGAGTTTTCTGTTATTGTCCACTTGTACCCTTCCCTGTCGACATCTTCTTTCCCTGGTGGTGCTGGACGTTGTGGTGCCGTAGGGTAGTTGTTCTTTCTCTACTCGCCGCCGACGATAAAATCGTAGTTTAATGGTTAGCCTGACTGACAGGATGAGCCTCTCATGAATGGGGAAGGGTGTGCAGACCTCGATGATGAAAGCCATCTCCTTCTTGCGCTCCTGCAACTCTTTTTCGAGCTTCTTGTAAATGGTGTCGAACACGCCGCGTTCGCGCCGCAGGTTGTCGATTTGTTCCCGAAGCTGCTTGTTGGTGTGCAGGGCCTCGTTGAACTTGACAAGGGCGCGGTCCAGCCGGCTCTCAAGCACCCGAACCTGTCGGTCAATGCGCGTGTGGCTTTCGGAGGTCGCGTTGATCGACACGACGGTGCTCCCCCAGTCGGGGATCTTCTTCGTGTCCTTCAGCTTCGGGTCGCCGCGGCTCTTCTCCAGCCACGACGTGTAGTCGCCGATTTCGTCCTCCTTGCCGTACGCCTTGCGCTTCTCCAGGTCGAGCTTCGTCTCAAGAGTTTGCAGCACTTCCTTCTTGCGCTCCAGCTCCTGTTCGAGATTGACTTACTGAGGGGGGGACGTTGTTAAAGGGTGCTAATTTTTTTGCGGATGTCAGGGAAGCCAAGAATATATAGTTTCTTCCGGGAAATAACAGGGCTTTTTTCCCCCGAAGTGGTTTTCGGAGGTCGCGTTGATCGACACGATGGTGCTCCCCCAGTCGGGGATCTTCTTCGTGTCCTTCAGCTTCGGGTCGCCGCGGCTCTTCTCCAGCCACGACGTGTAGTCGCCGATTTCGTCCTCCTTGCCGTACGCCTTGCGCTTCTCCAGGTCGAGCTTCGTCTCAAGAGTTTGCAGCACTTCCTTCTTGCGCTCCAGCTCCTGTTCGAGATTGACTTACTGAGGGGGACGTTGTTAAGGGGACGCACCAGAATTCGTGGCGCGGACAATGTCCGGCCGATCCCCCAGAAATACCCCCCCCCCCCAAAAAACACCCCCCAACCCCCCCCCCCAAAACCCCCCCCCAAATAATAAAATCCTCACTCCTATGCTTGTGTCTGTCACTCTCGTCCTCCGCTCCTGCTCTGCTTGCCGCGCGCAGTATAGTTGGAGCAAAAGGTGAAGCCAGAAAGCTGTTAATCTTGCTGCTGACCACATGAAGTGGTGCCACGGGAACTCCGAAGAAAAATGAAGCAAGTGGGAAGGGAGGGAGGGGAAGCAAGCTACTTTGTTCCTCTGGACGGATTGGGAGCGGCAAACCTGTCGTTCGGATTATTATTAGTCTTCAAAGAAACAAGTTTCTTTTCCTACAAAAAAAATAATACCCCTTCACAGTATGTACCAGTACAGTGCCTAATGAGGCAGCCAAATGCCTTTACGTAAGTACCTCCACCAGCGCGCAGACCGCAAACTTGCACTCGACTCAACCAACCGGCCAACAGTGTGATCGAAGAACTGACAATCCACAACGCTACCGCGTGCAAAGAGACTGCTCACCTGGGCTGCCTTTCTGCATGTTTCTGCCCAACCAATCGCACTAATCAAAATGTCGAGTCAAAGGGTTAAATACGTACTAGCATTCCTCTTGCTTTGATGGTAGGGCAGCAGAGCTGCATGTTTACTTCTAGGCTAGGGACTGTCGTCGTCTTCACACTGGACCGCTGTGCGAGAACGCTTCTTTCTTTGCTGCACTATCTCCGCCGCCTTGACCTGATCGACAATCGCGGGCCAGCGATGCAGTAGTCTGTCGATCTTGGTGTCCGTTGGCCCCGACAGATCTTCCCCCAGCTTGTCCACAGCTTCGGGCGAGAGATTCTGCAACCTTTCCTTTGGAGTCAACGGTGCATCGACGCGCGCTCGTTTCTGTGCCGCAGGCTTTGCAGGCTTTGCCGCAGGCTTTGCAGGCTTTGCCGCAGGTTTTGCCGCAGACTTTGTCACAAGGTCTGCCACTTCTTCGGTGTTAAGCTTCGGATGAAACAGCCGTCTGTGTTTCATCAGCTCCGAGAGGCTGCAGGCGTGGAAACGCGGTTTGCACACGAGGCAAATGAGGTGGTCCTTGTGCCGCGGGCGGAAACTATCTGGAGCAAAGTGCAAGTGCACTCGCTTTGTTGCTTCCAGCCGGGTGTCGTAGTGCTGATGGGCAACGTCTTCCGCGCCGGCTTCCTCGTCCGGTCCGGCTTGCGTACAGCTGGCGCGGCTCTCCTGACTCAGATATTCGCAATCTGCGTCATCCCCTGGGTCTTCAACCGGCCCAGCCTGCACCTGTTCTTCGTTCGGCGGCGCAACATCCGGATGATCGGACGGTATCGGCGTGAAGAAGTTGCCATCGCATCGCTTCACGAGCGCCAGCAACTTCTCCGCTCGAGGGGCCCCAAGGGTGCGGCAGTGGGTGCACGACTCCTTTCCGACGCATCGAACGAAGATCGCCGCGTTCAGGCGCCGGTCAAGATGCTTGAGCATCACCTGCATATCTTCGAAGATACCTCTTCGAACCGGATCCGCCATGGTAGCCTTCCGGCCCTTCCTCATCACCTGCTGCACCGTCGCGTACATCCGACTAGGAGACTGGGCCACGTTGGGTCTATTTTCCTTCGGTTCGCCATCGTCGTCTTGCTCCGATGGTCTTTCGTCTTCCGTGTCAAAGCTTACAGCAGTTGCTGTAAACGAGTAACCATCCCGGGTTCCGGACAGGACACGCGCCATGTCTTTGACGGCGTTGCTGTGCATCCTCTCGTTTTCCTCCGGTTTACTCAATTCGGGCTTCTTCCCGAACACTTCCCCAGCCATGGCACTTGAAAGTACTGCCATGCCTCGTTCCACGGGATTCGACGCAGAATGTCCGGGGGCGTACGAAACCGCTGCAAGAAAATCGAGCTTCAATTCCTTGAAATGGTGCTAATTTTTTTGTGGGTGTCAGGGAAGCCAAAAATATATAGTTTCTTCCGGGAACTAACAGGGCTTTTTTCCCCCGAAGTGGTTTTCGGAGGTCGCGTTGATCGACACGATGGTGCTCCCCCAGTCGGGGATCTTCTTCGTGTCCTTCAGCTTCGGGTCGCCGCGGCTCTTCTCCAGCCACGACGTGTAGTCGCCGATTTCGTCCTCCTTGCCGTACGCCTTGCGCTTCTCCAGGTCGAGCTTCGTCTCAAGAGTTTGCAGCACTTCCTTCTTGCGCTCCAGCTCCTGTTCGAGATTGACTTACTGAGGGGGGGACGTTGTTAAATGGTGCTAATTTTTTTGTGGATGTCAGGGAAGCCAAGAATATATAGTTTCTTCCGGGAAATAACAGGGCTTTTTTCCCCCGAAGTGGTTTTCGGAGGTCGCGTTGATCAACACGATGGTGCTCCCCCAGTCGGGGATCTTCTTCGTGTCCTTCAGCTTCGGGTCGCCGCGGCTCTTCTCCAGCCACGACGTGTAGTCGCCGATTTCGTCCTCCTTGCCGTACGCCTTGCGCTTCTCCAGGTCGAGCTTCGTCTCAAGAGTTTGCAGCACTTCCTTCCTGCGCTCCAGCTCCTGTTCGAGATTGACTTACTGAGGGGGGGACGTTGTTAATGGTGCTAATTTCTTTCTATAAGCACCTGCTTTGTAGGAAATACTTGAGGAGGCTGCCAGCCGCAAAAGATCAAAGGAGGTAAATGTGCTGTAGCCCACACGAAACACAGGTGGATCTGGGTTCAGTGGCGGGCGTAAGCGTTCAACAAACGTCAAACAAATGTCAGGGAAGCCGCCAAGAAAATATAGTTTCTTCCGGGAAGTAACAGGGCTTCTTTCCCCCGAAGTGGTTTTCGGTCCCGAGCCGGGAGGCAAAAAAAATGGGCCGAGGGATGTTTTCCTCATTTCCCGGAGGAATATATGGCCGAAAACGTGTGTTTAGGCCGAGATTTTGCTCCGAGGAGCGACCCAGCATCAGGTTGCATATGTGTCTTCTATGGCGGTTTACGGCCAGCAGACGGGGGGACCCCCTAAAAACCCACAAAAATTGCATTTGGGACATCATAGAAGGCTCTCCGGAGGCTTCTGAGGGCGTATTTGAACGCAGAATGATGTTTTAGGAAGGGTATGGGGCCTCAGTACCCGTCAGACCCTGGTGAACTATGCGGGGATTTTTCCGCCCAAACCCCCCCCCCCCCCCCTTTTGGCATCGACTCATATACATTTCGGCGGTAGTTTGCACGATCACCGCTCTTTTTACACTCGTGACTGAGAGGGGGAGCAGATAGCGCGACAAACGACAAATTGCCCACCGTGACGGAGAGCGGATTCTGCTTAACGAATCGTGACAACGCCTCGCGGCCCTTGGGGGTGCGGTTGGTGACCAGGAAGTTAGGATTCGGCAGGTCGCAAATTGACTTCGCGCTGCCGCTCGTTTTCCCCCTGACGGCAGGCAGTCGCGCTAGGATTCGCCAGGTCTCAAATTGACTTGCGCTGCCGCTCGTTTTCCCCCTGACGGCAGGCAGTCGCGTTAGGATTCGGCAGGTCGCAAATTGACTTCACGCTGCCACTCGTTTTCCCTGACGGCAGGCAGTCGCGAAGCACCGCCCGCTGACGTACAATAGTGGGACGCGGAGCGCCAGCGCCTGGCGCGCAGGTATCGACACGGAACCAACACGGGTTTGGTTCTTCCCCGGTGCTGGCTGCGGTGAAGAGGAACGACATACCTTGTTTCTACTTATTTGACGCGGATTCTTGTCACGGCCGCTGAGGCTCGGCGCCATGAGAAGCGAAATCTGTATCGGATGTGAACCTTGAGCGTACAACAGAGAGAGAGAGCGTCAAAACAAGTCGAACTCTGAACGCCCTCCGAGATCAGGGTGGGCCATGGTGCACTAGGCGCTCCTAGACGGGGCGCGGGGCATTCAAGCGCCAGTCCCAGGGCCTCTCCCCACCATTTTGACCCCATCGTACACGGGTTGGGCTCCAAAGCCTCAGGGGACCTTTAGTGGGTCCTTACGCATGTATTTTTCGCCAACGGGACACGACCATACCCAGGCAACCAAAGACACGGGAACAAGACACCTGACTGATGGGCGTGGTTAATGGTTAAGCTACTACCACCACTCTGCTCTAGCGACACAGCTAACTAATCTGGCATGACCTCGCCTCGATAATCTCAAATGGCGGAATGTTAACACCACGCTGGAGAGTACTCGGCCAACTACTGAGAGGGTGCAAGAACTTACGTAGTAGAACTTTGGATGAAATTCGAGCCAGAAGCAGACCAAGGCGGACCATGGCCAAATCACAGCAGCTGAAGCACAATACACAACTGCCCCGAAACAACCGCAATTCCTCCCATCCCGCGGCCAGGTATTTCCAGTACGATCATGGCACAAAACGCATACGTCGTGCTTGAGCCGCTCATTGTCTTTGCGCAGGTTCTCCTTCTCGACGCCAATCCGGCGGATTTCCTTCTGAACCTGTTTGTGCGGTGGTACTTTTAGAGCTAAAAGTTCGCTTCAAACTCCGAGATCTTTGTGTCGTTCCGACAATACCGCACGTGTGTTCTTTCGACGTTTTGTTTCGTGTTTCCGGCGATATTCGCGTGAGTCAGTTGTCCTTTGGAGCTCGATGGACTCGACGCGTATTTGGATTAAGGTTGAACCGGGTAAAACCTGGGACACCCCCAAGAATGGTGATGGGTGCGCCAGGTTTTACCGGGTGCGGTATTTTTTTTAGCCACATGCAAGGTACCAGGGAAAGCCTGCTGCACGGGAGCCAAGCTTCACGTGTTCGGCGGTACTGCAGAGCCACGGGCCTACGGGTCAAGTGGCTACCGATTTCCCAAACTAAAGCATCAAGGCGTGGCGCACCTTGGGGCTTGGCGCTCGCGCTGAACACAAGCTCGTCGAGACAGTCAGCCACAGGGCAGAGCAGACGGGGTAATGGCACTATGCTGCCTCCGACTCAAGCTTTGCAAGCTGTGGTTGACCGTCACGTTCCTGGACCAGGAGCGGACTTTTTCTTTTTCTTTTTATTTTTCTTCTTTCTTTTTTCTAAGCCACATGCAATGTGTGAGGAAACTGAACCGCCCAAGTAGGACCTTCTGATCATGATCATTTGCCAAATTTGCCACCTGAACCCACGTCCAGGATTTGGGCTCAGGGTAGTGCGGTCAACGAAAACTCTAGTTTCCCTTTCTACTTTCTCCTACTCTCGCGGTGTACGGTTTTTTTTTTTTTGAAAGTATGCCAATACTGCAGGGAATAGTTGACTAGACCTCTTGAGTTTGTGCTGACCACGAATTGGGGAGTCGGGAGAACCTACAAAGCCAAAAGCAGGACCGACCCCCCCGTTCGTGAGAAAAAGCGAAGAATACAAACAGCTTCTTTTTTCCATCTATCTTTGTCAAGAGCTGCAACTCAACTATTCTTTTTTTCGGGGTTTGCCGTTTGCGACTTTGCGTACTTTGCAGAATATCACGACCCTGGTGCTTGCCCGCGCCTTCGGGTGCTCAATACTCAGCTCAACCCCTAGATGCCGCTGTCACAGGCGGCTGCAGGACCACCACTGGCGCAGTCACGCGGGTGACTACCTGGGACACCTGCCCCGGGTGTCCCAGGTTTTACCCGGCCGTCATTTACCCGTTCCAGCTTTTGTCCAGTTCAACATTTTTCCGATTACGGTAGTAGTTCCACGACATGATGCCCGGCGGTGACGGAGTGAGAGCGCCTGAGTTTCGCCGGGCCACGAGACGATCTCTCTCAATCCACTCCCCAGCACCATCAACCGTGCGGTATGTCAGTGACTCCCGTGTCCCACGTTGTTGGCTGTGCGCTGTGTCCACGTAGTGTCACTGCGGTACGCTGCCTACGGCAGCTGTGACATCTATCCAGGGGTAGGATGGCCGGGAGCTCGTATCATCCACCTAAAGGTGAGAAGGTACAAATACAATTACATGTGTTCGTGTACCTACACGTAGCACCGCCAAACCATGTGTAGATGGACTGCAATACTCGGGGATGGGTCGTTGTTATTGGTGCTGGTTTTGAGGGATAAGGAAACATTAGGTATCTTTTTGCGGTGGTCTCCGCTGGCCCGGTAGTTCGTGCTACCGCCAACTTCTTTTTCACTCGTTCTCTTCTCTTCTCACTACTGTACGTACTCTTTCACTCTTTTTCTCACTCTGGCTAGCCAAAAAAAAAGAACTCCTGCGACCGACACCACGACACTAGGGGGTGGGGTGGGCGAAAACGTTGCGAAAATGCAGAGTGGGCGGACCTGTTCTTGATAATTGCGGTTGTTGCCTTTCAGGTGGCGAACCTGCTTTTTCAGCTTCTCTTGCTGCCTCTTGTCCTGTGTGGGGTTTTGGCTGCAGCTTGAATTTTGATGATTTTCCTTAAGGAATTGCCTAGGAATTGGCTTGTGGGGGTAATTTGGCCTTGTTTTCGCATTTCTGGTGGTGGCTCTTTCACCGACGCGACGGTTTGGAACAATTTTCGGCGGCACTTTTGCGGTCTACTCCGGCAAAAAGAGAGAGAGCCGGCAAAAAGACAGGCGCTTCGTTTTGTTTGTGCGTGCCGGGTGATCGTTTTCCCATTTTTTTGTATTTACTCTTGGTACCAGGGAGAGCCTGCTACACGGGAGCCAAGCTTCACGTGTTCGGCGGTACTGCAGAGCCACGGGCCTACGGGTCAAGTGGCTACCGATTTCCCAAACTAAAGCATCAAGGCGTGGCGCACCTTGGGGCTTGGCGCTCGCGCTGAACACAAGCTCGTCCAGACGGTCAGCCGCAGGGCAAAGCGGACGGGGTTGTGGCACTGTGCTGCCTCCGACTCAAGCTTTGCAAGCTGTGGTTGACCGTCACGTTCCTGGACCAGGAGCGGCCTTTTTCTTTTTCTTTTTCTTTTCTTTTTCTTCTTCTTCTTCTTCTTCTTCTTCGTATTTACCCTGTGTATGTTCAGGTCAGGAATTCTGAACCACCAAAACACGCTGCTACGTCTTTTTAGCCTGCACAATACATTGAAGGGCAACCCGCAAGATTGTCAGAGTACTAAATACTCGAGGGACTGCCTTGTGCTCATTTCGAAGGAGGCTAGAGGGGGAGAAAACAATACAACTACAAATTGGGTCTTTTTTGTTGAACGCTTACGCCCGCCACTAAACCCAGATTTACCTGTGGTTCGTGTGGGCTACAGCACATTTACCTCCTTTGATCTATCGCAACTGGCAGTCTCCTCAAGCATTTCCTACAAAGCAGGTGCTTATACAAAAAAGAATGGACAGTGCTGCTCCGGTGATGGGTTACTCCATCGTAACCCCTAATATGTTCCAAAAGGCCTGTTAGCGAGTGATGATTAGGCTAACCTCCTTCCAAACACGCTACAAGCCCCGAACACCATCATGGCGGAACTTGGGAAGCGTTGTGCCAGTGTTTCTCTTTCGGGTTTACAGTTGATTGTTGTCACGGAAAAGATGAAAACGCTGGGCATACCACGTCCCCGGCGGGGGGCTCAGGCTTGAGACCTGTCTGCTCTTCGTCCATCCCGGCCACCGTTCGCACGGCGTGATGGTGGGTCCACTAAACGACAGAGGGATCGGTGGCCTCCTTCTGAAGTTCCAGGGTGCGCAACGAAGGGTTTCGGTGGTCCCCTCTCTGCCCGTCTCTTTCAAGCCGGTGCGTTTCCCACCCCGCCCTTTACCCCTTTCTGGAAGAAATGGCGATTGTACAGGCACATGTATCCACCTCGACCCAGCGGTTGTAAGGCCACGGAATTGAATCGAGTTGGATTATTCGTAGCAATGGAGTTACCGTTGTTATCCAACTGGGCCCAAAAAAGGCACATTCCCCGCGTAGATTGCCACCGATTTAATGAGCCGTCTGCAGACCCACTGTTAATCCATTTACTCTCGTTCTACCCCCGACAACGCCACTGCGAGGGTTTGTGCAGCTGGTTCGAGTGTTTTTCAATGCATGAACAACTAGCACAGCACTGCACGAACCTGGTCGAGTGGGAGACGTCTGCCTTTCCACTTAGCCTGCTTCGTTCGAAATGCAAAGAAACCCTGTAGCAGGTATCTGTATAGATCCAGCCATGTGGACGCCGAGTTTGACCATCGTCGTGTCCTCCCTCGCCTCGGTTGCGTGCAAGCCTTTAGTGTTGAGACCAGTGCTGGCGGATTTTCGTCGATCATGTGTTCATTGTCGGTGGGCCGTTGCATAGGGGTTTTTAGTGCACATTCGATAGCTTTGATCTTCGCACTTGGCAGACGATACAGGCGCGCTGCGCGTGGATAGGAAAAGAAACGCGATCGTATGGCACGTGTCGGCAAGGGTGCCAAGGAGGAGACAAAAAGAAACTGCGCCTGCATCGGGAAACGAATCGGCTTACGGTGAACGGGTTACTCTGGGGAGGGGGGGCGGTGCGGGCTAGCGGGTGTAAATGTGTAGTTTAAGCGCGGATTGCATAGTCCGCTGTCTCTCGCGAGCCGAATAGAGGGGGCTCTGCTCCCGTCGACGGGGCACCTTCGATTTGATTAGGTGGGCCCGCCGGGGTTTATTGGTCCGGACCCGAGAACGAAGCGCCCGGATGGCTCGAAACGGATATCCTCGGAATCGGGCTCTTTTCCCATAATGCTAGACCATCGTCGGTGCTTGAACTCTCTGAGTGATCAAGCACCGACGATGGTCTGAATCCGAAAATCTTGATTGCTGAGTGTGCTTCGGAACGGATGGTCCGCGAACCATGGAACTTGCGTGAGAACAATTCTGAGTGGTTTACGAATCGAAACGGGATAACAAACCAACCACGATGGTCTGGAATCCGAGAACCAGGATCAACGAGTGTGCTTCGAAACAGACGGTCCGCCTACGATGGCACTTGAGTGAGTGCAATTCGGAGACGGGTGTGTGTCGAGGTGGGGTCATGGGGCATCTGTTGTTGCATAATAATACTATGCTTCCAGCAGGGGCCTTCAAAGACGAGCTCGAATCCGTTGAGACGTTCGGCCTGATGCCGCTCGCGTCGGCCTTCGGTGTGAGGGCGAAAGCGCGAGTGTGGACGGCGTTCTCACCGGGTAACGCCTGTACCCTAGGCCAACTTCCGTTTTTCTGAAGCGCCCCCACTGCCACCAGTGGCTTCTCCAGGTGCTGCACTCCGGCTCAGCAACGTGCAAACAGCAGTGAACCCCTGGTGGTGGCCGCTAGCTGCTTTCTATCCTTCAGAATTGTGCATCCACGAGAAGAGACATGGTTGTGCACTCTGGACTCGCCGAGGTAATCATGACGCAAACCCGCACGGCATGCCCGCAAAGCTACTGGTCTGGAATCAGTCTCAGCGTCGGAGACACGAGATAACAGCAATGAAGGTGGTGGGACTACAACAACCAGTGCCGCGGGTGCTACGGGCCTCACTTCTTCCGTTTCGTGTTGATGTCTGGCAGCAAGACCTTGAACGAGCACATCAGCGACGTTTCGACGTGCATGAAGGCGCCGGCGTTGTCAAACTCCCCGCAGTAGTTGGGAGCCGAGAATATGGTGACCAGTTGCCTACTCGCGAAAAACTGGTACCCGTCCTCCACGACCTGAGTGCGTGTGTTTCGGGGTCACTAGCCGCGAGGGGGAAATCTTAATTTTAATGTTTAGGCAGAGCACTGCCTAAACATCTCATGCATGGTTGATGCTAGCATCAAGCCTTCTTCTAGGAAGATGCTGTCTAGAAAAAGGATGCAAAAAATAGAAAAAAGTGAAAAAGAGGAGTGTATGCTCCCAAAGTAGGGTGTGAAACCTTGAGGGACTAGCCCCGTCTTCGCGCGGTGATAGTTTGAAGCTAGAGTGCACAAAATGTGTGTGGCAATAGTCTGCATTTAGTGATTCGACAGTGGCAGGCAGGTTCAGGGGATAGAGTGGGACTGCCCTTACAGAGTTTTAAATAGCTCTGAGTCATGTCGCTGCGCGTGCATGAGCGCGTCTGTCAATGGGCCTGCGTGGTTGCCTTTTGCAGACAGCCGTGATGAAGCTGCAGGTGGGCTGGCATATCCATATTTTTTTTGGCGTAGACGGGAAGCCGGGTGCTCGAGAAAAAGTTGCCTACGTTTGTTTTATGGTAAATTTCCCTTATATCCCGCCCCTAACAAAGTATGTGCCCTTATATCCCGGTTCAAAACAAATTGAACCGGGTTTTTAGGGCAGGTTCAAAATTTGGGTCTGAAAATTTGGGTCCAAAATTTGGGTCCAAAATTTGGGTCCAGAATTTGGGTCCCAAATTCTGGAAGGGTTCGGTTTTGGGGTCAGTTTTGAAACCGAACCCGAAACCGAACCCAAAACCGAACCTTCCAAACTCGGAACCGAACCCAGGACGGTAGGCTAACAACAAGGTGGCAGCTCTCCTCAGTACATCACGCAAGAATGGCTGATTCCTTCCTGAAGTGTCTTTGAACTGTCTTTGTGCCCACAGGGCACAGAAGGCACGCGGTGGCTATCGGGAAACTGCGTCGCGCACTCAGACAGAATTGACAGCATGTACTTGGAACCCTTTCTCACGGTCAGTAATCTGGACAACCATTACGCTGGACGAATATCAGGAATCGACGAATATCTTCGGGCTGTTTCAAAATTCTTCTCGAAAATACAGGGTCAAAAGGGCCTTCCCCCCCCCAAAAAAAAGACTCCAGATACGCAAACTCTTTCGAACGCTGCACACGGGTATCCTTCAAGTGACCTCTAACTATCTGTTGCATACGCGTATCCGGATCTGAAAGCTGAAGACTTTGTAACACTTTACCGCGACCGAAGTCGCGAACCGGGTTCAGCTTGCACTGCAAAAGCAGCATAATTGTGTCTTGCGCACGAGCGCGGAAATCCGCCACCCACCATTCGGTTAGATATTGCAAGAACACAATTGCGAAGCTTACTACAAACGGATAGTGTTACAAAGGCGAACGAATCATGCGAGAACCTATGGAGGGGCCCCTCGACAGCTTTCAGAACACGGCATAGTAAGTCAAGAGACGGATAAGCGTGCGCACATTCTACTCCCGTTTGATCTGCATTTTCCACCTTTCCCCCTTTCTTTGATCTGCTGGGTGTATTTGCGGGACTACTGCAAACGTATCGAATGAAAGCTAGAAAGTACAAACTAAGACCAGTTCCAGTTTGCTCTGGGGGCAGGTTTGCTGTCACCTGGGGGGTTTTCTAAAGCCAGGTACCCCGGCTTAAGTTCGGCTGCATCAGTGTTGGCTTTCGACATACTTCTGTGTGGGTTCGGTGGACCGCCCAAGACTGTCCAAAAACCCGACCAAATTTTGACCCAATTTTTGAACTGGACCAAAATTCTGACAAAGAATTGACCAAATTCGAACTTTTTTCGAACTTTTTTCGAACTTTTTTCGAACTTTTTTCGAACTTTTTTCGAACTTTTTTCGAACTTTTTTCGAACTTTTTTCGAACTTTTTTCGAACTTTTTTCGAACTTTTTTCGAACTTTTTTCGAACTTTTTTCGAACTTTTTTCGAACTTTTTTCGAACTTTTTTCGAACTTTTTTCGAACTTTTTTCGAATTTTTTTCGAATTTTTTTCGAACTTTTTTCGAACTTTTTTCGAATTTTTTTCGAATTTTTTGGCCCCAGTATCTTGGGTCCAAAACAAATTTGGTGCCCTTATATCCCGGTTCAAAACAAATTTGGTGCCCTTATATCCCGAACCGGGATATAAGGGCACAAATTTGTTTTGACCGGGATATAAGGGCATTACACCTTGTTTTATTCTAGCGTTATTCTTTTACTTGTTTGTTGTCGACAACATATTGTGGTTGAGGTGTCATTCAGATGTAGATCTAAAAGCCGCCCACGTCAAAATTTGTTAAGCAGCGGCTGCCAAAACTTGCCGTGACATCTATTTAATGCAAGGTAAAGGAGAAAGTTGGAAGTAATTGGGAAGTTTGTTGGGACCCTCGTAGCTCGCTGGGTCAGGCGCGCCAGGTAGAGTGAGGGAATGCATGTTAACCACTTACGGACGAACTACCACTGTAGTGGTAGTTAACTCACGAAAGTTCGCGGGTGTCACGTTCGCGGGCGAGAGGCCAAATAATGGTCGAAAGTGGTCGCTGTTTGCTGTATCGGAAAGATCCGACACAAATCTTTGAAATGCGTCCTTCACCCGGGTAGAAATCCTGCTCCGAGCTCCAACGGATACCTGAGATTCGCCATGGAGCCACCCCTTTTCCCAAATTAACCCTGCCCCCCTCCGTCCTTAAGTGGCTAAAGGCAGACCTGGTGGGCGCGGCATATCAAATCGAGGTTGTTTTTCTTCAGGAACTTCTCGATCACGTCGGCGCCGAAGGTGAAAGACACGCCGCGGCCGGACTCGCCGAAGCCCTTGATTCCGTCTTCGGGATCGGCCCACAGCAGGTCGCATGCGAGGCCGTGGTCCAGGACCTCCTTCGGCCGTTCGACCTCCGAGTTGATCTGATCCAGCGACAGCAGGTTCGGCGAGAGCCCCGCGTGCACGCAGAAAATCCGGTCGTCCACGACGGCGGTCAGCGGCAGGCAGTTGAACAGGTCTGTGAAGCCTTTCCAAAGCTTCAGGTCGTACCGCCGCTTGCAGTCGTCGTAGAAGCCGTACACCCGGTTAATCATGGCGCACTCGTGGTTCCCGCGGAGCATGAAAAAGTTATTCGGAAACTTGATCTTAAAGCACAGGCATAGGCACAACGTCTCGATAGAAAACTGCCCACGGTCCACGTAGTCTCCCAGAAGCAACCAGTTAGCCGCAGGAGGGTGCCCGCCTTCTTGGAAGATGGTTAGCAAGTCGTAGAAGTGGCCGTGGAGGTCGCCTACAATGTTGATGGGAGGAAGCAGCTCGAGGTTGCTGGGTTGGTCCAGGAAGATGTTGCGGCTGTCTCGCAGCAGGGACCATATGAGTTCGGCCGGCAGGTGGACGGCCTTTTTCGTCTTGTTCATCTTCGCCGAAAGAAGCCGCACGATACACTCCTCCACCGGCGACAAGTCTATCACGGGGGACGCCGCAGACTCGTCCATGTCGCTCGCTCGCCTTCGCCTAGTCCCCAGACTGGTAGAGGCCTCGCTCGCGGTACCCGATAAGCGGTTCATACTACTGTCCTCCATCTCGTGCGAAGAAATTGGTCACGTTTCCGGGGGAGATGGGGGTGGAACTTAAGTTTGGGTGCCGTCCAGGGTAGAGTTCGACGTTGCATTGCACTTTCAAACACAGCTGGGACTTCGCAGGCGATAGTCCCACACACGGAACCTAGCCTCTGTGTCCGGTACTGTACCTTACTTTGCACGGGACAACCGAGCCTTCGGCAATTGGAGCTCACCTTTCATGGAGAGAATTGCACGGTAGATTTCCCTTACATCCTACCTGAGACAGAATTGGTGGAAGGCACAAACTTGCACAACTTATTCTGTGCATTTTGGCCTTTTGACATCCTAGGTTTGGGTGGGATACAAGGACAGTACTCATTGCAATCCTCGACCATCATCACGAAGCAAGTTCAAACGTTTCCCATCCTTAAGATAAAGCCGAAGGCTCAAACTCGTTTAATGCGACTGTGTTAGTAGTGTGCACGTGCAGCCTACACACTCAGGAGCATCACAGACCTGCTGCTGGCTCGACGGCAATCGACAGGGGTTAGCTGGTCTTCAGCGCTAGGACGTTTAGTTGTATAAACTATACGCTTTGATGTATGGGCACGCTGGACCCTTATTGTACCATCATTCATTCTCCAGGTTCTGCAGTGAGGGAACTCGAGTAACGCCAAGGCAGCCCTGAGATCAAGATGCGCTGTAGCGCATCATCTTTTCGTCTGCCTTTTTTAAGCCCGAAACATAGGACAAGGGAAGCCTTTTCCTGTGTATTTGCCGTGTGCGCATGTCAACCTTCGGCTTTCAACATTCGATTGCACGCAATCTGGAAGTACCCTTCGATTCGCTGGCCTGAGGCCAGAGTGCCTGCGTCACGTTCAGTTGCAAGCCTGCCAAATGGAATTGGTGGAAGGGCACAAACTTGCACAACTTATTCTGTGCCTTTTGGCCTTTTGCAATCCTAGGTTTGGGTGATACAAGGACAGTACTCATTGTATTCCTCGACCATCATCACGAAGCAAGTTCGAAACGTTTCCCATCCTTAAGATAAAACCGAAGGCTCAAACTCGTTTAATGCGACTGTGTTAGTAGTGTGCACTCACTCAGGAGTATCACCAGATAGGTCTAGAGATGTTGATTTGCATTCTACGTTTGACTCAATGCGAGTGAGTGACTGTTGTGCGTGATACACGACGTAAACGCTTCTTTCTCTCTGCCAGAAATAAGACTTTCAGTGTAGACGGCGTCACTTACTTCATTCACTTTCGATTGCTCGCAAGTAGAACCGGCGCCAAAACAACGCACAACGAAGGAAGACACAGGAGGCGAGACGGGAGCATTAAACGTGCTCAATACGCGCCGCACTCGACGACTGATGAGACAGCCGAAATGCATGGGGCCGAGAGACCAAAATGGCTCCCAGTAAGATGAGAGAGGTTGCAGGGGAGGGAACTAGGGGTGGGATGGGGGGAATTCAAGAACGTGCTTGGAATGGAAATGTGTCCCATCTGCCACGATGGTTTCTGCCCTCCAACCCATGGACGCATTGAGCGGTGCGTCCACCAGCACGGAACCTGAGTGCGCCACATCGACGTGCTAACGTGTTGGCAGCGCGTTTGCCTGGTAATTGCAGCACAGCGGCGCAGAAATAGCAAATATACCGTACGGCGTCAAGTGCCCTTCATTCGATTGACATTCCATGTATTAGCAATGGTGTCTTGTTGCCCGACTGGGCTCAACGGCACATTCCCCGCGTTAATTATCAGTTAATGAGTCACCGCAGACCCCAACTTGCATGACTCAGACACTGACACGTATAGCAGGTTGCTACCTAAGTCAGACACCACTCTGAACAGTAGACAGGTTCCTCCCTGGCTAGCGGCGTTAGTAACGGCGAGTGAACAGGGCAGAGCCCAAGCCTGAACCGGTGTTCTACGGATATCCGGAAAGTGGCGCAAGCTGCTTGGGGACACAACTGGCGTTGAGGTAAGTCTCCTGGAATGGGGTATCCACAGAGGGTGAGAGTCCCATATTTTCTCGAGCCACGTTGGTTAACTCCTTGCTAGCACGAGTCGCTCAGTTTGGGAATGCTGAGCTAATCGGCAGGTATCCCTCTGCTAAGCGGCCAGCAGGGTCAAGCCGGCCGTCACGTGTACCCCACAATTTGCGACCAATGCTGGTCCAAGTACTGCAAAAGCTCCTCCGCCGCGAGGATGACTGCTGTGTACTTATCATCAGGCGTGTCGGGCTGCAGAAGCGACGGCAGCTTGACGAGTAGACGGGCGAGTATTTCGACTCCATACACAGATGTCCACGGCACAAGTGGCTGTCGCTGAGCCAGTACCTTCTCGTGCACGTCAGCTTCGTGATCGTACAGCAGCGATACGATGTCCGCGTTTATTTGTCCCGTCAACGTCGAGAGGAACACGTCGTTGCTGCTGGACTCCTTCTTCATGATGTACGCTCGTCTGAAAGGACGGTGGGTTCGATAACTAATGGGTTCCCTTTCCTGTTCGGACAGGAAACTGTCTTACCTGAAGCATTCAATCAGAAGCACCAAGTCTTATTCTCGGAATAAGTGGGGGGGAGACAGGGGATCGTTTACTGGATAAGCCGTAGCCACTGTCGTGTACAGTGCTTTCAAGAGGCTAACCGTCGTGTGGATCTGGGAAGTATCAATCAAAAGTCAGGTGGGGTAAGCGGTTGATCTTCAATGAAGTTTAGGTTGGCTAGGGCGTGTCCGCAAACGTCTCATCACAGCCTCTCTTGGACAGTGAGCTATCGACGTGCGGTTGTGTTGTCGGAGAATCAATCAGATGTAGATGGGCAAGCGGTTGATCTTCAATGAAGTTCAGATTGGCTAGGGCGTGTCCGCAAATATATCATCACAGACTCTCTTGGACAGTGAGCTATCGACGTGCGGTTGTATCAATCAGACGTAGATGGGTAAGCGGTTGATCTTCAATGAGGTTCAGATTGGCTAGGGCGTGTCCGCAAATGTCTCATCACGGACTCTCGTGTAACAGTTGGTTATCGATGTGCGGTTGTGTTGTCGGAGAGTCAGGTGGGGTAAGCGGTTGATCTTCAATGAAGTTCAGATTGGCTAGGGCGTGTCCGCAAATATATCATCACAGACTCTCTTGTAACAGTGAGTTATCGAGGTGCCGTCGTCGAAGTAAGCGGTTGATATTCAATCCGCACTTCGCATGATAGACTTTGTCGACGACATCCATGCCGAACACGGAGCAGACGGCAAGTGATGATGCGCGAGACAAGGGCGAAAATGGACACAGAGTGAAGGCATACTTTCGGAGAGCTTCCTTGAACGAAGCTATGATCTTATCCACCGTCCATTCCCTCGTAGTCCAATTAGAATTGGGAGGCATCAAGTTCCGAGGTTCCTGTGGTGGTCGTCAGGCGTCGAGTGAACCACAAAGCAGTGAGGGTAGGTGCTTGTACAAAGTACACTGGGCAGGGCCTTGGCCGATTAGTCGAGAAATTAGGCCTTGGGCTCAATTATGTGGCGGTATTGGCAGCCTCCAGCTGCACAAGCAGTCCTAGACTCCTTTAGTATACTGTAGGAACTGGAGCAAAGCGCATGGCAGGATGAGCACGCCACCCGAGCCTACAACAGGAGAATTCGGGTGGGTTGAGGTGGGTCTTTTGAGACTGAATTTTTCTTCCCGCCCTCCCTTGGTGGATGGAATGTCATCTCGCCTGGTTGGCCCATTGACATGTTCAACAGGCACACTCTATCCCATTCGCTAGTAAGCAAGTTATCAGGCTTCTGTCAGACTTCTCTCCTTCCTTCCCTTTCTGGCGTTATTTACTTTCTGATGAAGAATGAACTCGATGACCCAAGCCGAGACCGAGTGCGATGAGGCCAGAAGCTAGCTGCCAATTCCTTGGCTGAAATACGCATTATTATGCTGCTTGTCCGGGAAAGAAGTAGAAGCGCTGTTGTTCTTCCTGGAAACTATAGCATCAGCTGGTGTTTGTCAGGGGTACCATCGTGGGATCCCTCCGTGAACACGCTGCTGTTTATCAGATGGAAAGAGTCGCGGAAGCTCTTTGTCAGGGATCCCTCGGAGAAAGGACGAACTAAAGTGGTCGTACTATACGGAACTTCTCACCTGGCCTAGGCCGCGTTGCTGCCCTCACTTTGCACCCGTGTAGGTGCCAACAAGAAAGGCAAACGGCAAATCAAGCACGACAGGCTGCTTTAGTTGTGCCGAATATGATACAAATTCCGATACTACTCTATGCCGTAAAAGTACACATGGAGCCTGCAAAATACAACCGCCCAAACAAGACAGTTTTTCAGGAGGGGTGTTCCCCCCTTGTATAAGTTCGCCCAGAACTTCGCTCGCTTCGTTGACGAAGGTACTTGATCCCTGTCGTCAGAGATGGGACACGAAAGACGCTGCTGTTTGTCAGGAATACTGGGGGGGGAAATCTTAGCTTAGTCTCTCATGCATGTTCGATGCTAGCATCAAGCCTTCTTCGAGTAGTAGTAGTAGTAGTAGTAGTAGTAGTAGTAGTAGTAGTAGTAGTAGTAGTAGTAGTAGTAGTAGTAGTAGTAGTAGTAGTAGTAGTAGTAGTAGTAGTAGTAGTAGTAGTAGTAGTAGTAGTAGTAGTAGTAGTAGTAGTAGTAGTAGTAGTAGTAGTAGTAGTAGTAGTAGTAGTAGTAGTAGTAGTAGTAGTAGTAGTAGTAGTAGTAGTAGTAGTAGTAGTAGTAGTAGTAGTAGTAGTAGTAGTAGTAGTAGTAGTAGTAGTAGTAGAATTGGCAGCTAGCTTCTGGCCTCATCGCACTCGGTCTCGGCTTAGGTCTTCGGTCATTGTACTCAGGGTGGGCTTGGCTACCTACGCCATCCGGAGTATTCATCATCGGAAAGGGGAGGAAAGAGAAGTCAGACAGAACCTTGATAACTTGCAACTAGCGAATGGGATAGAGTGTGCCTGTTGACCATGTCAATGGGCCAACCAGGCGAGATCACAATGGGGGCAAGGGAGGGCGGGAAGAAGAAGAATTCAGTCTCAGAAGACCCACCTCAGCCCACCCGAAGTCTCCTGTTGTAGGCTCGGGTGGTGTGCTCATCCTGCCATGCGCTTTGCTCCAGTTCCTACCGTGTACTAAAGTAGTAGTAGTAGTAGTAGTAGTAGTAGTAGTAGTAGTAGTAGTAGTAGTAGTAGTAGTAGTAGTAGTAGTAGTAGTAGTAGTAGTAGTAGTAGTAGTAGTAGTAGTAGTAGTAGTAGTAGTAGTAGTAGTAGTAGTAGTAGTAGTAGTAGTAGTAGTAGTAGTAGTAGTAGTAGTAGTAGTAGTAGTAGTAGTAGTAGTAGTAGTAGTAGTAGTAGTAGTAGTAGTAGTAGTAGTAGTAGTAGTAGTAGTAGTAGTAGTAGTAGTAGTAGTAGTAGTAGTAGTAGTAGTAGTAGTAGTAGTAGTAGTAGTAGTAGTAGTAGTAGTAGTAGTAGTAGTAGTAGTAGTAGTAGTAGTAGTAGTAGTAGTAGTAGTAGTAGTAGTAGTAGTAGTAGTAGTAGTAGTAGTAGTAGTAGTAGTAGTAGTAGTAGTAGTAGTAGTAGTAGTAGTAGTAGTAGTAGTAGTAGTAGTAGTAGTAGTAGTAGTAGTAGTAGTAGTAGTAGTAGTAGTAGTAGTAGTAGTAGTAGTAGTAGTAGTAGTAGTAGTAGTAGTAGTAGTAGTAGTAGTAGTAGTAGTAGTAGTAGTAGTAGTAGTAGTAGTAGTAGTAGTAGTAGTAGGAATTGGCAGCTAGCTTCTGGCCTCATCGCACTCGGTCTCGGCTTAGGTCTTCGGTCATTGTACTCAGGGTGGGCTTGGCTACCTACGCCATCCGGAGTATTCATCATCGGAAAGGGGAGGAAAGAGAAGTCAGACAGAACCTTGATAACTTGCAACTAGCGAATGGGATAGAGTGTGCCTGTTGACCATGTCAATGGGCCAACCAGGCGAGATCACAATGGGGGCAAGGGAGGGCGGGAAGAAGAAGAATTCAGTCTCAGAAGACCCACCTCAGCCCACCCGAAGTCTCCTGTTGTAGGCTCGGGTGGTGTGCTCATCCTGCCATGCGCTTTGCTCCAGTTCCTACCGTGTACTAAAGGAATTGGCAGCTAGCTTCTGGCCTCATCGCACTCGGTCTCGGCTTAGGTCTTCGGTCATTGTACTCAGGGTGGGCTTGGCTACCTACGCCATCCGGAGTATTCATCATCGGAAAGGGGAGGAAAGAGAAGTCAGACAGAACCTTGATAACTTGCAACTAGCGAATGGGATAGAGTGTGCCTGTTGACCATGTCAATGGGCCAACCAGGCGAGATCACAATCCATCCACCACTCCGCCAGTGAAAAACGTCCTCACCGCTTGTGTCACCGCCGCCACGGACTGAGGAGTGAAGGCCGTCAAGGGAACCCGGGATGGGAGATCAGCGGGATTTCCTGCACTCCTCACCCATCGAACCGATATAGCGCAGTTCAAGGACTGCACCCGCTTCAAACCTGCAACCACCGCGTTGTTCAACACGGAACTCCGCAGACACGCACCTTTCCGCGCGACTCCTTTGACGGTTGTGTTGTCGACGACAACGTCAACCCGACCCCCAGACACAGTATCGGGCAAGCACAAAAGAACACGCTCGAAAGCCAGCGCCTCGAGCTCGTTTATATGAAAGAGGGACTCCTCGCGGGACCACGCCGCACCAAGGATAGTCACCTCTGATGTGCGAGAGTCGACGAGGACGCCCCCCCAACCTTTTTTACTGGCATCTACAAAGGCCGTTATAGACGGCCTCGCCGCTCCGGTTGGAAGACTGCGAGGTTTCAAAACCGAATCAATCCAGGTTTGCAGAGACGCCCGCACGCACGGGGAAATCGACACGTAATCGGACGGCAGCTTGGCTCCTCGATTCAACGCGTTGGTGACACGTCGGAGAAACTTCAGCGAAAACCAGAAGGACCCGGGGAAAATCCCCGCGATGGCCGATGCGTGCAGCAGGCGCCCTCCCAAGGTTTCCAACTCATGCGCCGGAACGGTCGCAGCACCCAGCACGTAGCGCGTTTCCAACAGCTTCCGCTTGAGCTTGCGGCACAGCGCCACCTGGTGTGACACATGATCCCACCGGACTCCGATGAACTCGTACTGCCGTGAGGCAGTTTGCGAATCCGTCTCTTTCCAAGTTAGGCCGCAGTCGGAGGCGGTCCGATCCAAACGTCGAGTGGCTTCGACGACGGACTTCTTTGTTCCGGCGTATCTGATGTTGTCGACCCACACATCGACAACCACAGAGCGCTCCGCAAACTCGGGCATCACGTAGTCCGGATGCCCGGCCGAAACGGCGGCAAGAGTGTGCATTATCTCCGGGGCACACGAATGCCCCATGGGGAGACGTGTCAACTCCCACCATGCGCCCTCCGCGTCGCAGAACCGGAAGAGCCGAGTTGCGCCTGGAGGAATGGCCACTGCGTAGAACCCCGTTCTGAAGTCCCGCGTCGTGCCACACTCCTCATGTACCGCGGTAAGGTACTTGGACACATGCCCCAATGGCACGTGCGCTTCGTAACCCTGGGCGTCGGCCACACGATTCCCATCGAACGACCACAAAATGAATCGCTGGCGCAACGCCCCGTCCTTCTCCTCGATGACGGTGAAGGGCACGTTTACCAGAGGGCCCGGACCAGGCGCTCGTCTGGCGATACCGTGTTTGGACAGCTCGCGCGCATGTCTAGGATCGAGTCGGGAAGGCGATCCCATTGACGGTAGAAGGTCGCCGGTTTCCGGTGAAAACGTCAGGCGCCACGTATCGTCAAAACGCTTGCGCGCCGCCGGTGTCATCCGATTCTTCAACTTCTCCACGTCCATACAGTCGATGGATGCTGCGTGAAGGGGAGCCTCCTTCTCTTCCTTCGTCCGAGGGAGCCGTGTCGAGCCGCCTCGTCTGGTGATCGAATGCCCGCCCGACTTCTCGAAGACATCCGACCGCAAGAAGCTGGTCACAGAAAGATCGTGACCTTCCCCGTCTCCAGGGCGCGTGCCATGTCGACGAGGCCACCGCCGTACCGAATCGTCATGTCGGATAGCGTCCCCGGGCCGCCCTTCTCCTCGTGCTTGCCCAGGCGATCGACGAGGTACGGCGAGATCGGTTCCCCGCGTGCCATCAGCGCGAAGAGGTGCGTCATCGCCCCTCTCTTGATCGAGTGGGCGGAGAACCCGTTCATCGTCGGGGTCCGGGCCCAGGTAGCGTCCAAGGTCGTTGCCGTCATCGCCGAGAGCTGCCGGAACGGCGCACAGACCTGATAGAGGGCCGCAATCTCGGCGGTCAGGTGCCCCTTCACGACAGTGAACCTCGACGCTCTGAAGGGGTTGCGGCGGCGGCCCTTTGGCGTCTGCATCCAGTCGACGATGACTTCCTCCGCCGTAACAAGCAGGAACTGGTGCGACGACAGCGACGCTACCTCCCCCCAACGGGCTGCCGCCTTCCAACACAGAAAAACCCCGAGCCTGATCGTGGCCGGCTGGCCCTCCGCCCACGAAAGGAGGGTCTGCTTCTTTACCGGGGTAGCTTGGCACAGGGGAACTGCCGCGCCCGTATTGCGCAGTGCCGAAGAGAGCACACGCAGGGGACTGTTGTCGAGGCCCATCGACCCAAATACCGCCGACAGGGACTTCGCATACGTGAGTAGCCCTTGGGGCCTCACGCCCGTAGCCGCCAGAAAGACACACGCGACATTCGCATCGATCAGGAGGCCGCGCTCCGACGTCCAGGCCTGGAGCCGCCGCCACAAGCCACGGCGCTCCTGGAGAGTGGTTTCGGCCCACATCGTCTGCGCGAGGGCAGCCAAGCGCGCTTCCGCTTGCGGCACCGTCACCAGCGCCTCGCCCGTACGGATCGTGCGCCCAGGTGTCCAACCCGTCAGAAGACTGTGGACGGCGCGGCCTATAGCTGTCTGTGGACGGCTCGCCCACCCTGGCGCCTGAGAGGCCGCCGCAGACACGTTGGAGGGTCTCAGCAACGTTGGACAACCGCTCAGCAACGTCGAAGAACACGCCAATGCAGGCGCAGCTCTTGCACGACCGGGCGGTTTCGGACGAGGGAGGTCTCTCCTCGCGCGAAGGGTCTGGTGAGGTCCCACGACCTGGGGCGGGCGAACATGAAGAATTTGGTTGACTGCGCCCGGATGGGCGGACTTCGTAACTGGCATGAGTTTTGGGGGCCGGAGGACGGCCAGTCAATGTTTCCCTCCGGCCTTTCCGTTTCCCTGCGACTTCTTGTACTGCCGCCTCGGACGCTCCGACTTTTCGCGTTGTCCTCGAATCCCGGCCACGACCTTGTCGAACGGATCATCCGTTAACTGTTGGAGACCGCGCATGACGGATTTCCGGCTTATTCCCTCCTCAACGTAGACGCGCTGGGCACGGAGGTCCAGAAGGAGGTCGTTACCGAGCTTCACCTGCTCAGGGCAGCTTTCCCAACCGTCTGTCGTCGCCGCCGATATCAACCAGCACTTGAGCCTCGTAAAGGTGTCATGGAGAAGATCACCACCTGGCAAATGCCGCCTCCCAGCAACATACGCCACGTCAAGGTCCCGGACTAGCGTCTCCGGGTCAACGGCCATCTGTCCCTTCCAGTCCAACACGTTCTTTGCCTCAGCCACAAACGACCGAAGAGTCGACTCCGAAGGTGCGCCCTTCTTCACGCTCTGCAGCTCCGCCACCGCCTGGCGAAGGGCTCCGAGCTCCAATCGCAGAGCTGCACCATCGTCGACGGCAGCCCGCCTAGGTGAAATCGGAGGACTTTGCGGCGGCGTTGGTGGGCGGGGTCCCTCTTGATCGGCGTTGTCGTCCCTGTCCGGGCGCCTGAGTTCCGGTGCGCCGGCTTTCCACTTGGAGCTAGCCTTCATTGCCAGCTTCAGAATCCGCGGGTTGATCAGCGACGCATCCGCGAGCAGAGCTGCTACCTTCCACGCTTCTAGCGCCTCCACCTTCTCGTCCAAATCACTACCCACGTCCACCTCCAGGAGATCCCGCACCACGGCCTTCGCGGAAGGCAGTTGCTCTCCATCCGGTAGAGCACCGAAGAAGTGGATGATCCACTCGCGCAGGTCAGAGAGAACAATGTATCGCCTAAGAAACGGCTTTCCCACTAGCTCCGTGAACGACGCAGTGAACTCCTTTGGCAGCGTCCATCCTTGGTGGCCCGACGAGGACTCCTTGTAGAAAACGGACGCGCGGGGATCATTGGGCATGGCAGAAAGAAGAAGAATTCAGTCTCAGAAGACCCACCTCAGCCCACCCGAAGTCTCCTGTTGTAGGCTCGGGTGGTGTGCTCATCCTGCCATGCGCTTTGCTCCAGTTCCTACCGTGTACTAAAGTAGTAGTAGTAGTAGTAGTAGTAGTAGTAGTAGTAGTAGTAGTAGTAGTAGTAGTAGTAGTAGTAGTAGTAGTAGTAGTAGTAGTAGTAGTAGTAGTAGTAGTAGTAGTAGTAGTAGTAGTAGTAGTAGTAGTAGTAGTAGTAGTAGTAGTAGTAGTAGTAGTAGTAGTAGTAGTAGTAGTAGTAGTAGTAGTAGTAGTAGTAGTAGTAGTAGTAGTAGTAGTAGTAGTAGTAGTAGTAGTAGTAGTAGTAGTAGTAGTAGTAGTAGTAGTAGTAGTAGTAGTAGTAGTAGTAGTAGTAGTAGTAGTAGTAGTAGTAGTAGTAGTAGTAGTAGTAGTAGTAGTAGTAGTAGTAGTAGTAGTAGGAGTAGTAGTAGTAGTAGTAGTAGTAGTAGTAGTAGTAGTAGTAGTAGTAGTAGTAGTAGTAGTAGTAGTAGTAGTAGTAGTAGTAGTAGTAGTAGTAGTAGTAGTAGTAGTAGTAGTAGTAGTAGTAGTAGTAGTAGTAGTAGTAGTAGTAGTAGTAGTAGTAGTAGTAGTAGTAGTAGTAGTAGTAGTAGTAGTAGTAGTAGTAGTAGTAGTAGTAGTAGTAGTAGTAGTAGTAGTAGTAGTAGTAGTAGTAGTAGTAGTAGTAGTAGTAGTAGTAGTAGTAGTAGTATGTGTCGTCTGCCGAAGCAGCCGGAGACAGCAGGTGCAGGGGGCAGGTCTTGCTTTACAATTCTCTTCTTCATGGAGACCCGCCCCCGGCAATCCAGCCTGTCCAATCACTGTCGAGAAAGGTTTGTGCCCTATAGTGATGAGGTGGTTGACCAGGCCCCCACGAAGCCTTGGTTTCTCGACCAACTTTCTGAGACCCAGAAGCTATTCTCCAGGGGAGCACCAGAATCTTTCAAGGGGGGTCCGGGGGGTCTGCCCCCCGGCGAACGGTACGGTACAGGTGGAGAAAGTTTACACTTCTCAGTCTGTTTGTCACAATAAACACTGCACATTCCTGAAGGCAACAGCCCATTTCAAATTCAACCACCACTCGATACTGTGTGCTGGTAAATCATTGCCACGAGTAGATGCAGACCAGAGATCACATGGAACAAGGCACTTGTGTCGACTCGGAGAGAATCTGTCAAGAAATCCGGGGCTGCTTCTGAGCCTCGACTCTCTTTCTCAGCTTCAGCCCCCAACTTCTACCCGCCAGCCCACCATGCCCAGCAGAGAGTAGACCGTGATGCAGTGCTTTGGCTACACGCTACCACCAATCGGAAAAAGGTGAGGAATTCCTCATAAGGAATTCCTCACCCTCTTTTTTCGGTCCTCTTTTTTTTGTGGAATTCCTCGCACTTTTTCGTTAGCGGGAGCACTGCCAATGGGCCGAAAAAAAACTTTTTCCCAGCCGGTGCACTACAGTAAAACCCCCCCGATTCCCCCGATTTTAAAAATCGGGGGGGTTTTAGCCCCCGATTTCCCCCGACAAATTTGTCGGGGGTTACATGTATGATACAAATAGTACAAGCGTTCACTGTGCCTCGTCGTGTCCCTCATTTGAGCGTCATTTTGGCGGACAGGAACGGGCCCCTGGCGGCCACACTGGTCAGTGACTGCCCGGATCTCTTCAGAGGTGGACGCCCCTGTGTAAGATCAAAGATCTCAGCGTCCTCGGCTGCCTCTCTGAGCTTGAAAGGAGCCTGCCTATTCCGACAGCACTGTCCGGGCCTCTGGCTCCGCAGGTCTGGGTATCTCGTGCAATGTCGCACGTCGGCAACTCATCCAAACACCGGCGATGATGATTGCCGCAACATTCCGTTGTCGTCGCGCAGCGATTTATTGATTCAAAGGTCAGCTTGGGCAGGCACGCTGAGGCAGCGTTCGAAAAGAGTTATTTGCACCACAAGGAGCCCACGAAAGCCAAGGACCAACGCAGACGTCTATTCCAAACAATCGCTGCCGATCAGGATCACGGATGTGCTTGAAGGTGTAGTCGGCTGAGCAAGAGCAGAATGCCATGGTTTCAGCCCTTGACTGCTTCGGTCAGTGTTGAGCCATAACCCACAGCTAAAAGCTGTGGATGGAAGCGAGTTTTGGAATCCTAACAGAAAGGCATCGGCTGATATTGCACAGCTGCGTCACAACAGGGGAATCTGGCAAGCATCCAGTTTCCTGTGTGTCCATCATCCCCTGGGTTCCTGCTATTGTGATGGTTGTTGCTGATGTTCATGTCGTCATGGTGTCCCGGAATTCTTCGTTTCTAGCATTTATTTCCTCTCACATTTTCCCGCCATTGGCTCCGGTTTATACCTCGTGCCAAGCACTCAGGGCCTCACCTTGTATAAGTCACACAATGCATCTTTGACACCGGGGCTTCAGAAAACACAGAGGATGATTTTCGACTTTTTGCTCGACCTCGGAACCAATCGCCTACGCTACGAAGTTCGCGGGCTCTGATCCGAGCAAACGGCTGTTTAATTTGGCATGGTCAAACAGCATCTAGCAATAATCTGCAGCCCCTTTGCTCACAATTTGAGGCGTCCGAGGAGATGCTGAGAAACGTAGAACAAAGTGAGATGCTTGGATTGGCCAAAGGGACACACTGACACCTTCGAGGAAAGAACGAGCACCCAACAGAAGACTAAAGAACAAATACATCGTAGAAACAGTGAAATCTATGAACAAGAAAGGGCCGATGTCATCTGGCGATCTACTGGATGCGATACGAGTAGCTTCTAGCTGGCGAGTTCCAAAGCATCCAGTAGCGACTCCGAACTGCGGGAGGGACAAGCTCGCGCGGGATGCCCGGTTTGCATCCACGGAGAGCGCGCCAATAGGTAATGCACGTTCTGGAGCCCGCGGACACTTACCTGTCGCTCTGATTGTAGTAGTATCGGAACTCTTCTCTCAATCTGGTCGGGTTCGTGGCATCGAAAGTCGACGGCGGTCTCTTTTTCTTGTACACTGCAGCCGATGCTGTACGACTGGGTGCAAAATAAGGAGGCATGCCCAGTTTCTCCGAAGGCCCACGTGGTCTTGATCCAGATCGTGCCCTCGCTGGTTTCGGCGTGGTAGCCCTCGACGCGGGTCGTGATCGCGAGCGAAATGATGACGGCGAGGTCCCAGAATGCAGCGCTTCATTTTCAGCTTTCAACATTTTAATCTCCTTAGCGAGTACCGCCAGCTGAGTATCCTGCATCTCAACTTTGTCTTCTAGGTCCCGTATCATCAATTGGGCCTCTGGGCTTGTTGCATGAACTTCCACGTTTCCTCGCATGGGCGAATACTTCTGCCCTCGGCGGGGAGATTCTGCCATACGCACTTTCCACGGAACTTTCGAGATCAATTTGTCCCTGCAGTATGTCGCTTCATACATTACCCTGTTCTCCCAGATTATACTCCTGCCGTGTTTCATGGACTCGTCAAAACCGCCTTGGTACATATCACCGTTCGCATAAAAATAAATTCCGAAGCGTCGGTTTGCATCTTCCCACTCACCGACGAATCGGTCCTTCGTATCACTCTCAACAAACTCTCCCCAACCATTCATCTTACCGCTGGCCCAGTTGCCTTCATACACTTTGCCGTTCGCGAAGGTGTACTTACCCCAGCCATGCTTCGTGCCGTCGACCCCTACCTGCCCCTCATACTTATCGCCATTGGGATACATCTCAACGACCGACGACGTCATTTTCATTTGAATTGTGCTTGAAACTTGAAGCACAGTGCTCCAAGCAGACTTGACAACCCTATTTTGAGTGATTAGGTTTGTACTTCTCGACAGGTAGGCACAATGTGGGCCCTGAACCCGCCTCTTTGCCACGGCACCTGTGTCATGCTAGAATACAGCATTTTGAAAGCTTCGACCCTCAACTTCACCTTATCTGGAGTGCGGGAGAACAAGACGGCGGAATGCAGGTAAGTAAAAACTGAAAGCGTCTGATTTAACTAAGTCCAAGCCACCACTAGAGAGGTCCGCTTCTAAACACGATTCCGCTGGCTTGTGTTTGCAATTGAAGGGTGTGTACATCAAACGCCAAAAAGAAGAGTAACTCGTTTGTTAAGTCGCGATGCTGCCGCGAAGCAAGTTAATTCGTGCAAGTGGCGAAAAGCAAGGTTACGGTCCGCAGCTCAAGTGCCGCGGTGAAAACCCGACAACTCAACAAGTCTGTCAACTACTGACTTGCTGCTGATGTGGTCACTTCATTTTTCGTCTCTGCAGGCCGGGTGCAGGCGGCGAACGGTCTTTTGGTGTGCTTGAACTCACCCGACCAAGCAGATTTAAACAAAATCTGCTTCAAAAACTAAACGGGCTGAACCTCTGCTCGGCATCGGAAATGAGGCGAGAAACGGCTGCGTTTGCAAACACATCATGCCTTCTTGAAGATAAACGCTTGATTCCCGTGATCCGGAAATGCGTATGGTGACGACGGCCACCACCACCACTTCTTGCTTCGCCCGCCCATGACAAGTGACCAATTCTTCCATCTTCTCGCCGGAGCAACCTCAGGGAGCTCCAACTTGGTGGCCCACAGCGACGGAGAGTATAATCGAGGAGAGAAAACGGAAGTGGTCGTCATGAAGGCGATGGCCGGATCAAGCAGCTCGAGAGACGATGTGCCTTCTACCTCTCGAACACCCGTCCAAGTGATGGGGTTGAACCCGAAAGTGATAGCAGTAGCCCATATGACAAGAAGGAAGCCAACGGAGAGAAGCGAAGTGAAGACCAGCAGCATACCTGCGAACACAAAAGGTGTGCTGGTCCAACTGAACGGCGCAAACGACGCTGGGACGAGAAACCGAAGGGCCACGAGGCAGCGGATATGATTGTAAACGAGAGACAGCGTGTAAAACTTTGCGTTGCGCTCGCCTACGCAGTTGTTCACCCAGAAACTGTGATGATCGAAGCGGTCAATGCACCTTCCACAGTACGCACAATGCTGTGTATGTCTCAGGACAAGACGGCTGCATCGGTCACAGATAACTTCACCCTTCTGTTTATCGATAGTAAATAGAGCATCGCTGCGGGTGTCGATAGTCCGGACGTAGCTAAGGCAGAAAAGGAACACGAACAGGTTATAAACAACAAACTGCGAAGCCCAGAAGAGACAGCCCCAAGAGGACGCTATGGCCAATACAGTAGCTGCGGTGTCGGGTGCTTCCAGGAAGAGGGCCATCAAATCCTTTCCTTCGATGGCCATTTGCGCACTTAGTTGCACAGCAAACCCGGGCACGAACCCGCAAAGCAGAACGGCCGCGTACTCAACGATCAACGCAAAAAAGGTGGCAACTACAGCGATCTGTCCGGTTGACACACTTAGCTCTATTGGTGCAAGACATCCTAGAAAGCTGCCACCGAAAGCCGACCAAAGGAGCCGAGTACAAAAAGGTGCCAGCAGAAGCGAGCCGAATGTAGTTCCAAGTCCAGTCTCATAACCCATTTCGTTCAAAGTTCTTTTATCCTGTAACTGTTGCTTCGTACCAGAGCGACGAACACAGGTTGCACCCACCGCGGTGAACCATTTGCAGATCGATGTAGAGGTCTATTTTCAAGGTGTTTTGAAGGGATTAATTTTCTCGGTGGTGGCGAAACGAAGAGGAGCGCTTTCTAGAGTGAATGGTGATCAGATTCAAGTATTGCCGGGTTTGTGTGCTCACTTTTTTATTCGAGACTGGAGCTATGAACATGCAATGTGAATAGCCTCTATTCGAGCCAACCCGGCTTTTAATGTTGCGAAAGTGTATAGTTTTTGGACTAGATAATAGTGTTGAGCAAGCTTTTTTTCCCCTGCCAAAATGCATACGGGTAGCAGAGTGATCGGGTGTCGGCCTTCAAGCCGGTAGGCCCGGGTTCGAACTCCGCCCATCACACTTTTTCCGTCGAAGATTGTTTTCGAGGTTGGTTGCGTTTCGGGGTCCAATGTGCCCGAGATTTGCGTTTTTTGCGGAGTTTCTCAGTATCTCGCGGTATTTGGGTCACCACGGGAAACGGAGTCGGGGGGGTCCGAGGGGGTCTCCCCCCCGTACTGGCGCCGAACTTGCCAACACAGGCTAAACTTGCTACCACACGCCGAACTCATCACCAGAACCCGAACTTTGCTTTGCTTCACCAGAACTTAGCTTCGCCCGAACTTTGGTTCACTGGAACTTAGCTTCACCCGAACTTTGCTTCGCCCGAACTCAGCTGCGCCCGAACTTTGCTTCGCCCGAACTTTAACAGCTGCCACCAGTCTCGCCCCGCGCCGGCCTTTAGCCGAGCGCACGTACTTTGTTCTGCCTGGTGGGGTACCAGGGAAAGCCTGCTACACGGGAGCCAAGCTTCACGTGTTCGGGGGTACTGCAGAGCCACGGGCCTACGGGCCAAGTGGCCACCGATTTCCCAAACTAAAGCATCAAGACTTGGCGCACCTTGGGGCTTGGCGCTCGCGCTGAACACAAGCTCGTCGAGACGGTCAGCCGCAGGGCAGAGCGGACGGGGTTGTGGCACTGTGTTGCCTCCGACTCAAGCTTTTTTGCAAGCTGTGGTTGACCATCACATTCCTGGACCAGGTGGTGTGATCCAAACCAAGTTCTGTCGGGTTCCTGCCGGGTTTCTGCCGGGTTCTTGCCGGGTTCCTGCCGGGTTCTTACCGGGGGGTGTCTATTTTTTTTTCCCGACGACAACTCGTGTCAGACTAGCCTACCCGAAGGCAGTTGATTTCTTTAGGCAAGGTTTCTCTGCCGGCGGAAGTTGTTTGGGTTAGCGTTTTTTTTTTTTTTTTTTTTTTTTCCCGACGACAACTAGTGTCAGACTAGCCTACCCGAAGGCAGTTGATTTCTTTAGGCGAGGTTTCTCTACCGGCGGAAGTTGTTTGGGTTAGCGTTTTTTTTTTTTTTTTTTTTTTCTCCTTCCGTTGATATCGTTAGTCATTCACTCTCCCTTTTCCCTACCGCTCCGATCCCTTCTCTTTCCACTTCTTCCTCTTCCGTTGCCCCCCACACAAGACGCAGTGCTGATTTACTCGAGATATCTCAAAACTAGCGAGGACCACCGTGCCGCTAACGGGTCGTCGCACAGGACCTTCACGCGTTTCGCCACGTGCCGGATCGTGTCTCTTCGTTTCTTTGCAAAGTCCGCGAGCAGTCCCTTCAGTTGTGGCGGGTCGGTGGGGTATGCGTGACGGATGTCGGACACTTCGTTGTGCGTCGCATCATCTGCGAGCAGGACGTGTTGCGCGTTGGCCAGCGCCGCGCACCGCTTGCAGGCGATCCGGGTGGCTCGCGGCATCACCGCTCGCCGGATAATCGCTTGCAAGAGGTCCACGGCGCCGGGCAGTGCTTCGAGGGAGCGGAGCGTACTCCCCTTCGTTGTCTCCGCCGACGCAAGTTCCCGTATGCTCCTCGTCGCCGTCTTTGTCCGGCTGTACTGCCACACGCGCTTCACGTACCGAATGGGGCTCTCCAGCTGCGGGAAGTCCTCTGCGGCGTAACAGCAAACAGCTCCTACCCCGTTCTTCCGATACAGGAGCTCAACGTCCAGAACCGGAAGTCTCTCCTGGAGGGCCCGCGTCGCCGCCTCATCTGCGCCGTTGATGTCGGTGTTGTCGGCGTGTCCCTTACCCCATCGGAGGCACTGCACATACTCGCCGACCACGCCTGCCACGGGGTCACCGGGCTCCTTTCGGCGGATTCGCAGGATGGCCGCTTCGCTGTCGCTGTACCACGAAACCCTCTCGGGGGCGACATCCCACCGTCTCAGCACGGTTGCCAACAGCATCATTGCCGCCAGTTCGGTCTCCGTGCTCGAGGTCACGGTTCCGCTTAGCAGGCAGCCGAAGGACATCGTTCCGAAATTGACTCCGGCGGACCCGCGCGATTCGTCCTCGAGAAAACCCCCATCGCTCGCCACCACAACATCATGCGTCAACAAGAATTCCCGGCCCAGCATCACGTCGATCTGCGAGAGTATGTCCTCTCCCACGGCTGTTTGTCGGGGGGGCCTTCGACGGAAGCCTGCTACAGGGAGGGCGTCCCTTTCTTCGTTGGGTCGGTGAGCCAGGTACGCCCGCGTTCGTTGAAGTGCCGCGTAATGTTCCACGTTCGGGCACGCGAAGCCGTCCTTGCACCATGCAAATTCCTTTATCCCTCTACTGTGGCGATGCTTCGGGAAGAGACTTGCGTGAGAAGCTACCAGCTTGGGTGCTCTTGGGTCGAAGCAGGAGGATAGGCAGTGCATGGACAGGGTGGGCAGTACGTGGCTGCGGAAGAAGGCACACTTACGTCTTGTCGAGCGGTAGACGTGGGAGTTGGTGAAGTCTACCAGGCGTGCCAGCCTTTCCAAGTTCTTCGCGTCATTCTCGCACCCACTCGTTCGTCTGTCCGCGTGCAGGCAGGCACCCAGCAGTTTTGCGCGGTTCACGGTCTCGCGGTGAGGTTCAGTGCTCCACACGAAGGGAGTCTTCGCCACTACAAGGATCTTGTCTTCAGCCAGCTCCAACCCTTTCGACGCCGACCACGATTGGAGCGCCCCAAAAGTAGCTGGGAGGCGTGACCTTGTTGTTCGGGCCACCAGATCATCGACGTACGCCCGGGTCTCTTCCCTCGGGGGGGGCTCGCAGGTGTACAGTACGAAGAGGAGTACGCTGAGGGGTGAGCCTTGGAGTACGCCTCGCCCCAAGCCGACCGGCGGGGTAAACCCGTCGTAGTGAACAATCGTCACCTCCTGGCCCTCGATTACCCTTGCTACTGTCTTCGCCCATTCGGGGCCAAGCAGCCTCTCTACTGTCTGTATCAGCCTTCCGTGCGGAATCGAGTCGAAGGCGGCCCGGACGTCTACCAGGAGCAGCAAGCGCTCGTCGTCTTCCTCAGAACCCATCTCTGATTCCAGCCACTCCCGTGCATGGAGGACCACCTGCGCCGCCCCGCTTTGCCTACCGCATCCGAACTGGAACTCGTGCATCAGGACCAATGACTGTACCAACGGTTTCATTTTCAGATACAATGCCGAGTGCTGCAGTTTTGCAAAGAGAGGCATTATTGCAATTGGCCGGTACCCCCTCGGATCCGACGTTCGCATCGCCTTCCCCTTCCAGAATAAGAAAATCCAAGACACTCGCTGTCGCGCCGGTACGCCCTCACGAGTCCATCTGTTGAGCTCAGCTGTCGTTGACTCAAGAGTTCTCTCTGACATTGTTTTTAAAAACTTCGGTGAGAAGTCAGCTGTTCGAGCAGTGGACCGGATGACAGCTATCGCCGCGCTGACGTCTTCGGCCGACAACGCAATCGGTACGGCGTCGCGGGGCAGGATTATCGGTGGGTGTAGGGCGTCAGATTGGTATTTGTTCCGGAGGAACGCCGTAAAGACGGCGGGATTCTCCAGCATCGGTGGCTGATAAGGTGATGACAGGTTTGGAGACTTGTGGTGTTGCCCGGCCGCGTCCAATTTCTTTCGGATCGACCGAATCTCTGCATTTAGGGTCGACTTCAGTTGTGCGCCGGCGCTGCTACGGAGTATAATTCGACGATATAGGGCATCCTGCAGCCTCGCCACCTTCGTGCTTCTGGGTCGAGGGGGTGGGCGAGCACCCGTTTCATCGAGGGCGTCGAGCATCTGGGAAAAGGTCGCTTGGTCGAGGGTTTGGCGCTTTGTGGGGTACACCATGGCCGGAGGCCTCTTCAGGCTCTTGTCGAAGCGTAGGGACAGAACAGCATGGTCGCTTCCTCCGGTGAATCGAATGCTGCTCAAGCTCCATCGAGACCTTCTCGGCACGAAAGCTCTGTCCAGCGACGACGTGGCGTTCGACCTCGAAAAAGTTGTTCGCGACCGCACCAATTCCTGCAGATTCTCCCTCCGCATGCGGCGCTCCACCTGGGGCGTAGTTCGTGGGTTAAAGTCGCCGACAACCGCGAAGTCGGTCATGCAGTCCCGCGCCCGCTGCGCTATCCAGTCTCCGAGTCGGTCGGTCAGGGAATCGCGTTTGTGGCAAGGGACGTACACACTCACTACCCTTAGTGTCTCGCCCGCCACCTGCAGGTCTGCGCTGCACGCACCGTAACCGGTGTAGCACTGAGATACTGTAATCAGGGATTGCTTCTTGATGAGTATCGCCGTCCGGGCCAGGGGGTGCCCGTCCGCGTAGGGGCAAGTGCCCACCACCACGACAGTCCATCCGGCACGGGTTGCGTATTCGCGGAAGATCGTGGGCTCGCGGCCAATCTCGTTCACCGCCAGGACATCGGCAGCCGGCAAGCGTGAGAAAAATCTCTCTAAACACATCTTACAGGAGGCATTACACGACAGGAGGATCAAGTGCCTGTCGAGAGGGAGGAAACGGCGGGCTCTCAGGGGCGGAATGACTAGCGGCGGGTGCGCTTCTTGCGGTCGGAAGGAGTTGGTTGAAGCTGATATCGGGTGTGTTTGGGAGGAACTGACTGATGATTCGGGAGGTATGGAAAGGGAGGGATTGACTGATGCGGCTGATAAGCAGTTGTTGGGGTTGCTTGTCACTGACTCGTTCACCGTGGCTAATATGAGCCGTCCTCGGGGTCGACCCTAGGACGGGGGGTTCCCGGCGGAGATGTCTCCATCCCGCCTTCCCCCCCCCGCTCCCCGGGCTTACTCTTCGCCGGCGGGGACAATGACCCCTCGCCCTCTCGCGCCAGGCTCCGCTTCGCGCCCACCGTGTACTCCACAGCAGCCGACCTCCCGCCTCCCTTTGCTTTCTCTCCCTTGCCCATCTTTCCAGCTCCACGCCCTTTCGAAGCCGCTTTGTCGTTGCTCTTTCCATTCACTTCCAGGGGCCTGCTTTCCTGTCCCTTCCCGCCCAGGAGTCCCTCGTCGGCTTCTTCCCCCGCTGAGCTGGCCTCGCTGCGACTTGCTGCTGCGAAGCAAGTTAATTCGTGCAAGTGGCGAAAAGCAAGGTTACGGTCCGCAGCTCAAGTGCCGCGGTGAAAACCCGACAACTCAACAAGTCTGTCAACTACTGACTTGCTGCTGATGTGGTCACTTCATTTTTCGTCTCTGCAGGCCGGGTGCAGGCGGCGAACGGTCTTTTGGTGTGCTTGAACTCACCCGACCAAGCAGATTTAAACAAAATCTGCTTCAAAAACTAAACGGGCTGAACCTCTGCTCGGCATCGGAAATGAGGCGAGAAACGGCTGCGTTTGCAAACACATCATGCCTTCTTGAAGATAAACGCTTGATTCCCGTGATCCGGAAATGCGTATGGTGACGACGGCCACCACCACCACTTCTTGCTTCGCCCGCCCATGACAAGTGACCAATTCTTCCATCTTCTCGCCGGAGCAACCTCAGGGAGCTCCAACTTGGTGGCCCACAGCGACGGAGAGTATAATCGAGGAGAGAAAACGGAAGTGGTCGTCATGAAGGCGATGGCCGGATCAAGCAGCTCGAGAGACGATGTGCCTTCTACCTCTCGAACACCCGTCCAAGTGATGGGGTTGAACCCGAAAGTGATAGCAGTAGCCCATATGACAAGAAGGAAGCCAACGGAGAGAAGCGAAGTGAAGACCAGCAGCATACCTGCGAACACAAAAGGTGTGCTGGTCCAACTGAACGGCGCAAACGACGCTGGGACGAGAAACCGAAGGGCCACGAGGCAGCGGATATGATTGTAAACGAGAGACAGCGTGTAAAACTTTGCGTTGCGCTCGCCTACGCAGTTGTTCACCCAGAAACTGTGATGATCGAAGCGGTCAATGCACCTTCCACAGTACGCACAATGCTGTGTATGTCTCAGGACAAGACGGCTGCATCGGTCACAGATAACTTCACCCTTCTGTTTATCGATAGTAAATAGAGCATCGCTGCGGGTGTCGATAGTCCGGACGTAGCTAAGGCAGAAAAGGAACACGAACAGGTTATAAACAACAAACTGCGAAGCCCAGAAGAGACAGCCCCAAGAGGACGCTATGGCCAATACAGTAGCTGCGGTGTCGGGTGCTTCCAGGAAGAGGGCCATCAAATCCTTTCCTTCGATGGCCATTTGCGCACTTAGTTGCACAGCAAACCCGGGCACGAACCCGCAAAGCAGAACGGCCGCGTACTCAACGATCAACGCAAAAAAGGTGGCAACTACAGCGATCTGTCCGGTTGACACACTTAGCTCTATTGGTGCAAGACATCCTAGAAAGCTGCCACCGAAAGCCGACCAAAGGAGCCGAGTACAAAAAGGTGCCAGCAGAAGCGAGCCGAATGTAGTTCCAAGTCCAGTCTCATAACCCATTTCGTTCAAAGTTCTTTTATCCTGTAACTGTTGCTTCGTACCAGAGCGACGAACACAGGTTGCACCCACCGCGGTGAACCATTTGCAGATCGATGTAGAGGTCTATTTTCAAGGTGTTTTGAAGGGATTAATTTTCTCGGTGGTGGCGAAACGAAGAGGAGCGCTTTCTAGAGTGAATGGTGATCAGATTCAAGTATTGCCGGGTTTGTGTGCTCACTTTTTTATTCGAGACTGGAGCTATGAACATGCAATGTGAATAGCCTCTATTCGAGCCAACCCGGCTTTTAATGTTGCGAAAGTGTATAGTTTTTGGACTAGATAATAGTGTTGAGCAAGCTTTTTTTCCCCTGCCAAAATGCATACGGGTAGCAGAGTGATCGGGTGTCGGCCTTCAAGCCGGTAGGCCCGGGTTCGAACTCCGCCCATCACACTTTTTCCGTCGAAGATTGTTTTCGAGGTTGGTTGCGTTTCGGGGTCCAATGTGCCCGAGATTTGCGTTTTTTGCGGAGTTTCTCAGTATCTCGCGGTATTTGGGTCACCACGGGAAACGGAGTCGGGGGGGTCCGAGGGGGTCTCCCCCCCGTACTGGCGCCGAACTTGCCAACACAGGCTAAACTTGCTACCACACGCCGAACTCATCACCAGAACCCGAACTTTGCTTTGCTTCACCAGAACTTAGCTTCGCCCGAACTTTGGTTCACTGGAACTTAGCTTCACCCGAACTTTGCTTCGCCCGAACTCAGCTGCGCCCGAACTTTGCTTCGCCCGAACTTTAACAGCTGCCACCAGTCTCGCCCCGCGCCGGCCTTTAGCCGAGCGCACGTACTTTGTTCTGCCTGGTGGGGTACCAGGGAAAGCCTGCTACACGGGAGCCAAGCTTCACGTGTTCGGGGGTACTGCAGAGCCACGGGCCTACGGGCCAAGTGGCCACCGATTTCCCAAACTAAAGCATCAAGACTTGGCGCACCTTGGGGCTTGGCGCTCGCGCTGAACACAAGCTCGTCGAGACGGTCAGCCGCAGGGCAGAGCGGACGGGGTTGTGGCACTGTGTTGCCTCCGACTCAAGCTTTTTTGCAAGCTGTGGTTGACCATCACATTCCTGGACCAGGTGGTGTGATCCAAACCAAGTTCTGTCGGGTTCCTGCCGGGTTTCTGCCGGGTTCTTGCCGGGTTCCTGCCGGGTTCTTACCGGGGGGTGTCTATTTTTTTTTCCCGACGACAACTCGTGTCAGACTAGCCTACCCGAAGGCAGTTGATTTCTTTAGGCAAGGTTTCTCTGCCGGCGGAAGTTGTTTGGGTTAGCGTTTTTTTTTTTTTTTTTTTTTTTGGCGGCTTGCATCCAGGACCTTATGCAGCCCATTTTCTCCTTCAGACTAGACACCAAGCCCATTTTCTCTGGTGAGTCTTAATGCAGGGGGGGTCCGGGGGGCACCGCCCCCGGGAGACGGTACGGTACATGGCACTTCAGATTCTGTCTTGTTCGGAACCTGTAACAGAAACTGATGCCTGGTAACAGGCGAAAATTCGAAATCTTGTAGATAGTTTATGGGGGGTCCAGGGGGCACCGCCCCCTGGGAGACGGTATGGTACATGGTGCCTCAGAATCTGATGTCCTGGCTAAGGCAGGACCTTCTGCAGCGTGTCCTCCAGAAGACACCTAGCCTACTGATGATTGTTCTGATGAAAGGTCTCGCCCCTCTTCAGTAGCACAGCCAGAATAGGAGAAATAATTCCCACTACAGACACCCAAAACCTCTGCCCAACCCAAGATTACAGACACCAAACTCCTGCCCAACCCAATCCGAGGTAGTGTAAATCAACCCAACCTCCCACCTGATTTTCGATTTTTTTTTTTTTGGGTGAGTTCCAGGGGTTTTTCCACTCACCAGTTTCGGGCCAAACCCGTGGTGAAAAGAAATTTCACTCCGGCAGAAAAGTTTTTCTGCCGGTGTGGTGTGGTGTGGGTGCCAGTCGACACGTGCCTGTGTCTGTCTGTGTGTGGTACGCGTCGTTGACCTCGTAGCCCCATAAGCGGGGGTCCCTCTGGCCCTTCACCCCACTCAAGTTTGGGGTGCTAGCTCACTCCCTACCCTCTTGCTCCTCTTCAGATCAAGCAGGAAACGGATTCAGAGAACATGCAGAACAGCTACACATGATGCCGTGAACGATGTAAGTAGAAGATGTAAGTAGAAATCACAAAGGGTTCATGCTGAAAGGCCAATTTTGCGCCTCTTGCGCTTAGCTCCTTCCGGGGCGTTGTCGAGATCGCCAGCAAGGTACATGGTCCGCAGGGTCACGGCCGACAATCCCTGAGCAAACAATGTGATGAATTGATTTGTGATTTTGTGGGCGCTATGCCTGAAAGGAGACAAGAACTTGTTCCGGTGGACACCAGGTGATGGAGCTGCCGCCATAAATCTCGTCAAATTGGACGCCAGATATCCGGTCGTTGAATCCGGTCGTCAAATCCGGACACTGGTTGACTCGATTTCCGCCTTGGATACGGTCCGCATCATACAGACCTGTTGTTGGGCCGCTTAAACCACACCCTGACCACACACAACACGCACCCACTTCACCACCAGCCCACCACCCACGCCCACCCACACTGTCCACCACAACCCGCGCCCTTACCACCCACAACCCACGCCCCGACCACACACAACACGCACCCACTCCACCACCAGCGCCCACCACCCACGCCCACCCACACTGTCCACCACAACCCGCGCCCTGACCACCTACACCCAGCAACGCAAAATCCCTTTAGTGAAAAAAGTTTTTTCACCAAGCCCATTTTGGGAATTTTTTTTTTTTAGTGAATTTTTTTTTTTCGGACTTAACCATAAGGGAAGCACTTAAGTTGGGAAAATATATAACGGAAGCTGCTTCCGTTATATATTTTTCCCAGCTTCCGTTATATATTTTTTCTGCTTCCGTTATATATTTTCCAGCTTCCGTTATATATTTTCCAGCTTCCGTTATATATTTTCCAGCTTCCGTTATATATTTTCCAGCTTCCGCTATATATTTTCCAGCTTCCGCTCTATATTTTCCAGCTTCCGTTATATATGCTATGTTCTGATAAAGATTGGAGTGTTTCCATAAGTCACCACACAGAAATGCAGGCCCAAAGTCACCGGAGAAAGCCTAACTAGATAACGAAGAAAGCCTAACTAGAGAAACAAAAGAGGAACAGCAACAAGATGGAAAGGCAACGAGACGCATCTGGAAACCCCCGACAGCAAAATCAGCAGCAGCTTCCGCACCAGCTGCAACTTCCGCAGCAGCAGTTTCAGCACCAGCAGCAACTTCCGCATCAGCATCACCAGGCACCGAACCACCCGCAGCAGTTCCAGCACCAGCAGCAACTTCCGCATCAGCTTTACCAGGCACACAACGGAACGATGTTCCGGTGGGCGTCCTTGCAGCAGGCCACTAAGGCCACACCCCCGAAACCACCATGCAGCGCGGTTCCATCCAAGAAGATCTGGGGTAGAGCCCCGGCAAGAGCCCTCTTTGAGCTGGCGAGGGCCAGGAAGGCGCATCACAACACCTCACCTTCCATTGACCTCGAACTTCGCTAGAGAAGACCTTCTTAAAGAATCTCCCTGTTTTGCTCGCGTGGCTGAGGAGAGCCCCCTGCAGTCTTCCCACTTTTCACCCCGCCCATCGTCACGTCTTCTGCTTCCGCTGCTGCGACCTGCTGCCCTGGGCTGCTCCTTCTGCTTGCGGTGCGTCCCGATGCTGTGCTTGCAGCCCGGCAGCTGGTGGGGCTGCTTCTTCTGCTCGTGGTGCGTCCCGATGCTGCGCCTGCACCTCCCTGGCCGCTGGTGGGGCTGCTCTTTCTGCCCGTGGTGCGGCCTGATGCTGTGCTGCTCGCACGTGCCCAGAGGCTGCGCCTCGCGGTGCGTCTGGATGCGGGTTGTATGGTGCGTCCATATAGGCACCCGGACCGTAGGAGGGCACTGGGTTGTAGTAACCCGGATAACCCGCCGGGTAGGAGTACGGACTGTGCTGGTACTGCACAGTCTGGGGCTGAAAATGCTGCTGGTGCTGAAGCTGCTGCTGCTGGTGCTGGTGCGGCTGGTGGTGCTGCGGGTGCTGAAACTGCTGCGGGTGCTGAAACTGCTGCGGGTGGTACTGTGCCTGGTGAAGCTGGTGCGGAAGTTGCTGCTGGTGCTGGAACTGCTGCGGGTGGTTCGGTGCCTGGTGATGCTGATGCGGAAGTTGCTGCTGGTGCTGAAACTGCTGCGGGTGCTGAAACTGCGGAAGTTGCAGCTGGTGCGGAAGCTGCTGCTGATTTTGCTGTCGGGGGTTTCCAGATGCGTCTCGTTGCCTTTCCATCCTGTTGCTGTTCCTCTTTTGTTTCTCTAGTTAGGCTTTCTTCGTTATCTAGTTAGGCTTTCTCCGGTGACTTTGGGCCTGCATTTCTGTGTGGTGACTTATGGAAACACTCCAATATTTATCAGAACATAGCATATATAACGGAAGCTGGAAAATATATAACGGAAGCTTTCAAATATAAAACGGAAGCTGGAAAATATTTAGCGGAAGCTGGAAAATATATAACGGAAGCTGGAAAATATATAGCGGAAGCTGGAAAATATATAACAGAAGCTGGAAAATATATAACGGAAGCTGGGAAAAATATATAACGGAAGCTTGAAAATATATAACGGAAGCAAAAAATATATAACGGAAGCAGAAAAATATATAACGGAAGCAGTTCCGATATATATTTTCCCGACTTAAGTGCTTCCGATAAGCTTAGTCCTCTTTTTTTTTTCACTGAAGGGGAAAAATCCCTGGAGAGTTCAGGGGTTATTCTAATCCCCGAAATTCTGAAAAATCCCGGTTAAAAAATCTTTGATATGGCCAGAAAAATTTTTCCCACGCTGCGCATGGGAAGCATGGATTGCTGAAGCAAGCACCCCCCCCACACAGTAGCGTCATACGTTAGCACAGTGTCGACCACAGTGGCAGCACCACTAACCAAATGCGGCGAGCGACATCTCTTTTAGTTTCAAAATCCTTTCAGGCCTGTGTGCTTCAGGATAGCAAACGATCCTCCAGTGACTGATTACTGGGTGTGATGGAAAACACAATCTGGCTGCTGCTTCTCCACTTTGTTGTAGCCTTCACTTGTCAGTCCCAGTGGGCACTACGGCATGATGGCCTCAACGCCTTTCAACGAATCGAGGCAGGGCGAAGCTGCTCACGACAGGCGCCCCCCAACACGCTAATCCCAACGCCCCTCATGCCCCATAGATATTTCTGGACCAGGCTGTGTACACACAAAACAGCAACTACGACTCCAGGATCTGAGCCTGTAGCCTGGGTCCCTTGCCAAAAAGTTTTCGCCAGAAATCCCCATGGTTAAAAAATCTTTTTTCACCGGCCTGTTTTCAGAAATTTTTTTTTTTTTGGTGAAAAAAAAATTTTTTAACCATACAGGATAATCCCTGCGGCCAAGTCCGGTTTGCAGATTTAGACCGTCGGTCTAAATCTGCAACAGAAACTAATCCCCTGGTTCAGTGCTCCCGCTAACCTCACTTTTGGTGAGGAATTCAAAAACCTGTTTTGGGCTTGTTTTTTTTTTGTGCTCCCCAAAAAAATTCACCCCCGTGTAAAAGAACGGGGATCGAAGTGTACGGGAGGGGTAAGGTAACCTGTGGGAGAGTGCCTTGCGATACAGAATTCCCTCAGTTAAACTACGATTATTAGCTTCGTTTTTGCCTTGGATTCCCGGCCAACTTTCTTTTGCCGCTCTGAGACCGAGAAAGCTTTTCCCCAGGGGGGGTCCGGGGGCCGGCGAACGGTATGGTACAGGTGGAGAAAGATTGCACTTGTCAGTCTGTTTGTCACAATAAACACTGCACATTCCTGGAGGCAACAGCCCATTTCAAATTCAACCACCACTCGACACTGCGTGCTGGCAAATCATTGGCACGAGTAGACGCAGACCAGAGATCACGTGGAACAAGGCACTTGCGTCGACTCGGAGAGAATCTGCCAAGAAATCCGGGGCTGCTTCTGATCCTCGACTCTCTTTCTTGGCTCCAGCCCCCGTGGCAGCCCCAGACTTCTGCCCGCCAGCCCACGAGTCTACAGACTGTGATGCAGTGCTTTGGCTACACGATACCACCAACGGGAAAAAGGTGAGGAATTCCTCATGAGGAATTCCTCGCACTTTTTCGTTAGCGGGAGCACTAGTGCTCCCGCTTCGGAGAGAATCTGTCCAGAAATCCGGGGCTGCTTCTGAGCCTCGACTCTCTTTCTGGCTCCAGCCCCCAACTTCTACCCGCCAGCCCACCATGCCCAGCAGAGAGTAGACCGTGATGCAGTGCTTTGGCTACACGATACCACCAATGGGAAAAAGGTGAGGAATTCCTCATGAGGAATTCCTCACCCTCTTTTTTCGAGCCTCTTTTTTTTTTGTGGAATTCCTCGCACTTTTTCGTTAGCGGGAGCACTGGTGAGTTACCTCCAGGGTATTAGTTTGAAGGCTTCCGGGATTTGCAGATTTAGACCGTTACTATGGGGTGGTTTTGGGCGGTGTTTCAGTGCCGTTTTCGCCGATGTACGGCGTCTTGGGGCAGAGCCTACACATCTCAACAACTTCGTTCGGCAAAAGAGGGGTCTTCATGGGTCCTTCATGGGTCAATTATGGTCACCCCGTCAGTAATTTCTGCGGGCGTTTTTTCAACGTACACCAGCCTGGATCAAGCTTTTCGGGGTTTTCCGAATGCTTCTGGGTTCCCTGTGGGGGGACGCGCTCCAAAAACAGTCAAAATCGTAAACAGACAGTCTCGTCAGGCAGCTGAAGGGGGGCGACCTGGGACCTATTTTCCTATGATTCTTATGATAATAGGTCCACGGTTTTGGTGTGCACCGCCGTGCTTACAACAACATTTTTAGCGTTATTTTTAGCAACATCGCGCCGAAGGCGCGGCGGAAAATTTGGGCAAAAATAACTCCGCCCCCCCTTTATCATGTGTGGGCAACTCTTAGCTCGTGTGAAACTGGCAAACAGGATCTTGGCCCGGTAATGAAGCACAGTGGCTGCCGACCCGCAGCTGAACGCAATTGAACGGCAGCGGCTGGGTCTCAGCAGCGGAGGCTCAGCAGCCTTCCAGCACCTTCAGCACACTGCTAAACACCACACCCCCCGCCTATATTTACTTTGAACACCGTTTTTTGAACATTTTTTTTTTTTTTCCCGGCCAAGTCCGGTTTGCACATTTAGACCGTCGGTCTAAATCTGCAACAGAAACTAATCCCCTGGTTACCTCACCCAACCGCTGCAGTGCATAACCCCCTGCTTGCATCTCCCATCGAGTCGCTGCTAGCTCTTTCAGGCATTTGTCGACGCTTCACGCAGTACCGACCGCGATATGGCAACAGAATAGTCTTCAAACTCCCTGGATATGCAGTGCTGAGGTCGGGTGTCAATCACCGAGGAAAGGAGAGCCGTGAGGGTTAAGTAGTGTATAGAAGCCTCCATGGATACCCCCGGGTGAGGATATTGGTAGTATGCCAGGTACCCATCCCTTCAATCCCTCATGGGGGCATTTCTTGGGCCGGCGTGCTATTCTGGAGGTATCTGCAGAACCCTTGAAATGTGAACCGCATCCAGCAGCTACAGGCATGACAGAGTTGGCCTTCCGTTCGGACGTCGTGAGCTGTCAGGCTCGGACGACCTGGAGAACTTTGATGGCATGGCAGGGTTCTGAATCAGTGCCAGTCATCCTGGATGATAATCGCGTACGGCCCCACCATGTCTCATCCAACCAGGCTTGGAGGTACGCCTGGAACGCTCGCTACCTGGTGCGACTTTCAATGCACCCGCCGGTATCCTGGTATATCCGGGCATCTACATGATCTGAAGGAAAGGGAAATCAAAAACGGTTTTCGGTAGATTTCATGTCGGAGCTTGCAAAAAGCTGTAGCAAAGTGGTTCTGGCTCACGCACCTGATGCTCCGGAATGCGGGTGCATCTCACTTTTGGCGCCTTCGTCGTGTTGTTTGTGCCCACAGCTTGTGTCGGGTCGTGTCACATCAGAATTGCCAGAGTCATCACTATTGTCTGCGGCAACGCTGTCGTCAACAACAGGTCAACGCAAAACCTCGCTTGGAGTGTCCGCTTTACTGTCGTGGTCTGCCAATTATTCAGAAGCCTAGTAGAAGCACCTCGCATATGTTGCTTCTCAGCGTGCAGCTTCAGCTCATCCGATCAGCCTTTTGTCTAATTCTTCAGTGGTCGCCACTAACTTTGACTTCGGCCAAGATGGACATGACGTCAAGCCTAGCGAAAGGGCCTGCTCCTCCAGAAGCAGTTTTGCCCAAGTTGCAAAGTCGCAATCAACCTCTGCAAGCAAGGCAGTCCGTCGTTCTTTTCGCTCTTTCACCGTCGCTGCCCCTATCGCATTTTCCTTGCAAATCCACGGTTCAGAGGTGAACTCGTTTACAGAGTCTCCTCAAGAACCGGTAGATGCTAGTCGTAAGCAGACCTTGGCCCAAGCATCTCTCACTCCCTGACTGACCCTTGATCGGGTACTCGTCGCCGAATTCGAAACTACACGTGGCTGGGACTGCCTTGCTTGCAGAGGTGTTGGCTGGGCCCCGCTGGACAGCTTCTGGAAAAGGATCGGTGCCGCCCCGCGTTTTATCGAGTGGCGGTGAACGCGCTCATCACACGAGCGCTCTTCCTTGCCACATCGACATCAATTGGTCGTATTCTCCGTCAGCTTCTCAAACGGCGAGCACACTCCTGAAACATCGTCGCAGTCTCGGGTGACTCGCCCACTGCAGCCGGAGTGGACCGAATGGGGCCCTCTTCGCAGCTTTCGGGGTCCAGGAGCCTCCCCTTTAGAGCTGCTGGCCACAGGTCAACAGAATTGCAGATTCATCTGGAGAATCAACGACCCGAAGATTGCCACTCCGGTGTCGCTTTTCAACGAACCGTGATCCAGGAGGTCGGTAAAGGGGTGAAAACCGAAAGTTTTAAACGCCAGTATTCAACAACAACAACAACAAAACTATGCAATTCTTCCACGTCAGCAATGGCAAAGTGAAAAGAAAGTCCGTAAGTTCCATGACGGCCTCAACGCCCTACAACGTATTACAAAGCGGGCTTCCAAGCGCGCCTGTGAATGCACGCTCGTGCCACTGCACTCTCGACACCAATCAACTCGGCCCTACATATCATGCAGGGTCAAAACCTTGTGTCTTTTTAAAACGCTCCCGCGGGGCCGATGGAGCCCTAAAAAATTTTTTGGAAAAAAAAAAATTTGCTCAACTTCCTCAAAAATTACTGCAGAGTTTGTTCCAAACTTTTAAAATTCAAAAAACCCAATTTTTTTCCAGAAATTTTTTTTTTGCCATTTTCAAAAAGACACAAGGTTTTGACCCTGCATGATATGGCAACGGGGCCCCAGTCGAGGCTCAACCTACTACCCTTCTCGGACGTATGGTCCTTCAGCATCTTGCTGGAGGCATGAACCCTACGACAGGTCGCAGAACTGGCGAGAACAAGACTACAACCGAGGTAGCGACAGCACGACTGCAAGAGCTCGTGGCACAGATGTGGGCACATTCAACAACAGCCCAGCGCCGGCACCTGTGGAGGCGCTTCCAAGCTTGGACCACTTCCAACAACCTTCCGACCAATCCGGATTCAGCATGCCTTTTTGTGGCGGCTACCGGTATACCATGCAGGGTCAAAACCTTGTGTCTTTTTGAAAATGGCAAAAAAAAAATTTCTGGAAAAAAATTGGGTTTTTTGAATTTTAAAAGTTTGGAACAAACTCTGCAGTAATTTTTGAGGAAGTTGAGCAAATTTTTTTTTTTCCAAAAAATTTTTTAGGGCTCCATCGGCCCCGCGGGAGCGTTTTAAAAAGACACAAGGTTTTGACCCTGCATGATACGGAGACAGGGAATGCTGGCCTATGCGAAGAGCTTCTCCGGCATGTTTCGCCACATGGGAGTGCCCAACCAGCCTCTGCTGAGCATGGCAGCCGCACTGCGGGCTGTCGGGGCCGCAGTTCCGATACGGCAGGCATTGCCGATGGAAATATACGTTCTCTCACTGGTCAAAATGAGAGAAAAACGGAAAAACTCACTGGTAGTGAGTTTTTTTTTATCGGGTTGAGGGGGCCTTGTGTGAGCCCCGAGGGGCTGGGAAATGCCTCGAGACAGAAAAAAACGCCCCGAGGGACGTCGAGCCGGAGCGAAGCGGAGGCGAGACGTCCCGAGGGGCGTTTTTTTCTGTCGAGAGGCATTTCCCAGCCCCGAGGGGCTCACACAAGGCCCCCGAAACCCGATAAAAAAAAAACGAACGAACAGTGAGGTTTTTTTCTGAGTTTCGAGCATTTTTACCAGTGAGTGACTATTTTTCTCACACAAGCAGCAGTTTTTCCGAACTACCAGGTTTCCACACCACCATAGAGGTACTGGTAATGGCGCGTTTTTTTTAGAGTGGTTTTCGTAGTTTAACTGAGGGAATTCTGTATCGCAAGGCACTCTCCCACAGGTTACCTTACCCCTCCCGTACACTTCGATCCCCGTTCTTATGTTGGGGTACTTGGAGCTGGACAACTGCCCGATCTTGAATCTAGCTCGGGCTCTCCGAGCCACTGGAGGAAATATTCCCAGCCACCAAGCGTTACCGATAAGCAAAACACTTCTATTAGAGTGGGCGCGAGAACAGCAACCACCCCTAGCTTTCGTGGCTTGGAAGACAGCAAGCAGGTGGGGGGAGGTCGCAGCTCTCAAGCACCATCAATTCATACTGGTGCGGAAAGAGGAAGTTGTGATAGATTGGGACACGACCCCAAAGGGCAAACGTGCAAATCCCTTTTCCCCCTCACGTTGGACGGTCATAACGGGCGATCTGACCTCGGAGATAGCGACTCTTTTCCAGGGCATGGGCGTGTTTCGGCAACTAACACATGTAGACACCGCCATGCTCAACGTATTGTGGAAAAAAGACCATCGTCTGCGGCGGTTTTCCGGCCACAGTATCAAACGCGGAGCAGTGTCGTTCCTTTTCAAGTTAATGTCTCGGGGTGTTCCCCTCCAAGAGTGGCTAGTGGTTCGATTAGCAAAGCATCAAGAGAAGATAGGGTTTTCCGACATGACAATCCGGTATGGGGGCGACCCGATTGCTATGGCGCGTACTCTGAGGACGGGGGAAGTGACACAGTATTTATAAATACACATAGGAAACATACACTGACCCGACGCGCGCATAGTTCTAGGATTCCGTTAACAGTTGAAGAGAAAAGTGCGCCGCTACATGCAACAAAAGTTCAACCTTTACAGGTTGAAAAACTAAAGGTAAGAATGAAAGACTCCGTGCGGAAGAGGTTTGACCTCGTGTGGAGCGCAACCTTTTATCCCTCATCCTCTCGTCCGTCATACCGAAGAGGCGTAAATGAGCGTTCTTCACTGAATCCAGCTCATGCGGAGCGGTTGGTGGAGTGCGATATTGCCGCCCCAGCCACCAAACCGGGTACACTGTGCTCAGTACCTTTCACAGTGTTGGAAGAGAAACCTTCGGGTCTGAGACAACGTTTCATTTTATGGACACGCGAGGCGAACGAGCAGTTGGAGGACTCGTATAGAGCAAACGTACCATTGGAACACGTCTCGCAGTATTTGCATGTAGTTTCAGATGAATGTGCATTGCTGCGAGATCTACGGTGTGGGTTTTACCAGGTAGAAATACCTGAGATATCTCGGAAACATTTCAGGTTCACCGACAGTCGAGGCAGGTGGTTCGAACTGACTCGGCTACCGATGGGGCACAGTTGCGCTCCTGAAATTATCATGCAGGGTCAAAACCTTGTGTCTTTTTGGAAATGGCCAAAATTTTATTTCTGGAAAAAAAATGGGTTTTTTGAATTTTAAAAGTTTGGAACAAACTCTGTGGTAATTTTTGAGGAAGTTGAGCAATTTTTTTTTTTTCCAAAAAATTTTTTAGGGCTCCATCGGCCCCGTGGGAGCGTTTTAAAAAGACACAAGGTTTTGACCCTGCATGTTATGCATACCATGCAGGGTCAAAACCTTGTGTCTTTTTAAAACGCTCCCGCAGGGCCGATGGAGCCCTGAAAATTTTTTTGGAAAAAAAAAATTTGCTCAACTTCCTCAAAAATTACCGCAGAGTTTGTTCCAAATTTTTAAAATTCAAAAAACCCATTTTTTTTTCCGGAATTTTTTTTTTTTTGCCATTTCCAAAAAGACACAAGGTTTTGACCCTGCATGATACTCTGACTTCAGTCATCGGAGGACATCCGGACTATGTCAAGGAGGACTTTCGTGCATGCAACGTTACCATGCAGGGTCAAAACCTTGTGTCTTTTTGGAAATGGCCAAAAAAAAATTTCCGGAAAAAAAATGGGTTTTTTGAATTTTAAAAGTTTGGAACAAACTCTGCAGTAATTTTTGAGGAAGTTGAGCAATTTTTTTTTTTTCCAAAATTTTTTTAGCATGCAGGGTCAAAACCTTGTGTCTTTTTAAAACGCTCCCGCGGGGCCGATGGACCCCAAAAAAAAATTTTGGAAAAAAAAAAATTTGCTCAACTTCCTCAAAAATTACTGCAGAGTTTGTTCCAAACTTTCAAAATTCAAAAACCCCATTTCTTTCTGGAAATTTTTTTTTGGCCATTTTCAAAAAGACACAAGGTTTTGACCCTGCATGATACATGGATCGATAACATTCGGTTGACCGGGAGTAAATCGTCAGTAGAGGGAGTTTAATACTTGGCGCGCTGCTGTCAGCAAGCCGCTCAAAGTGAAGAAGCTTTTCCCGTGCATCCCATCCACGGTTTTCGTGGATGCTTCTCTGAAAGGATGGGGAATGGTGGCGATCGATAGCCGCACAAAGGAGGTTATCATGCAGGGTCAGAACCTTGTGTCTTTTTGAAAATAGCAAAAAAAAAAATTTCTGGAAAAAAAGTGGGTTTCTTGAATTTTAAAAGTTTGGAACAAACTCTGCAGTAATTTTTGAGGAAGTTGAGCAAAAAATTTTTTTTCCAAAATTTTTTTTTAGGGTCCATCGGCCCCGCGGGAGCGTTTTAAAAAGACACAAGGTTTTGACCCTGCATGTTATAGTAGCTGGCAATTCCTGGACCAAATCAGAGTCCGTACTACACATAAATGTACTAGAAGCGCTGGCTTTTCGCAACTCTATCTTTGCACTTCCCCCGGCTTTTTTGAAAAGTAGTATCGATTTTAAGGTCGACAACACGACAGTAGCGTCGGCGGCGAGGAAGGCCTCAAAGCCTTTGAACGAAGCAATCGTGGCAGCGTTGACACGCTTGTCAGAATTTGACACACAATTTACCATGCAGGGTCCAAACCTTGTGTCTTTTTAAAACACTCCCGCGGGGCTGATGGACCCCAAAAAAAAAAGTTGGAAAAAAAAAAATTTGCTCAACTTCCTCAAAAATTACTGCAGAGTTTGTTCCAAACTTTTAAAATTCAAAAAACCCATTTTTTTCCGGAAATTTTTTTTTGGCCATTTCCAAAAAGACACAAGGTTTTGACCCTGCATGTTACAGTGTTGTGGGTGCGCTCTGCAGCGAATATAGCTGACTTGCCTTCCCGCATGTCCCCTGAGCAGCTCTCTTCCAGAAATGGAAAGATGATGGTTAGACAGGCGTTATCATGCAGGGTCAAAACCTTGTGTCTTTTTAAAACGCTCCCGCGGTGCCGATGGAGCCCTAAAAAAAATTTTGGAACAAAAAAAATTTGCTCAACTTCCTCAAAAATTACTGCAGAGTTTGTTCCAAACTTTTAAAATTCAAAAAACCCAATTTTTTTCCGGAATTTTTTTTTTTGCCATTTTCAAAAAGACACAAGGTTTTGACCCTGCATGATATTATCTATCCACACATGGACAGTCACACCTTTTGCCGCAAAAGCTGGCTTCACACACAGGATCACCTGCCGCTACAGCAGCCAGAGTGTGCATCAGCTCGGGTGCACAACAATGGCCCATGGGGAGACGGTTTAAACTCCACCAGTTCCCTGAAGAGTCAGAAAAACGGAAAAGGTGTTGACTCTCGACTGGCACCTCTATCACATAGAACCCGGTTTTGAAGTCTCGGGTTGTGCCGCATTCACTTTGTACTGCTGACAAGTAATGTGAGACATGCCCTATCATGCAGGGTCAAAACCTTGTGTCTTTTTAAAACGCTCCCGCGGGGCCGATGGAGCCCAAAAAAAAATTTTGGAAAAAAAAAAATTTGCTCAACTTCCTCAAAAATTACTGCAGAGTTTGTTCCAAACTTTTAAAATTCAAAAAACCCACTTTTTTTCCGGAAATTTTTTTTTTGCCATTTTCAAAAAGACACAAGGTTTTGACCCTGCATGCTATTGGGACAAGTGAAAGGAACGTTCTGCGAGACTCCGGGCCCTTTTTTAAACGCTTTACGTTTCACCCACCACAACCACTACCCGGTGTATGCTTGGAAAGTCACACCAGTGCAGCCATATTCGGGTCGTTGATTCGTGGATCTTTACTCCGTCGACCTTTACTCCGTCAGACCTTGACTCCGCCGACCTTGACTCCGCCGACCTTGACTCCGCCGATCTTGACTCCGCCGACCTTGACTCCGCCAACCTTTACTCCACAGGGTAAAGGTCACCAAAATTTTGGGTCAAAATTTTGGCCCCGATAAATCAGCACAATTGGGGAAAAATCCCCACTGTGTGTTCGTTTCTTGTTTTTCGGGTTTCAGGGGCCTTTCCGAGGTCCCTCGGGGGTGGAAAAGGCCTCTCAGCAGGAGCATACCATACAGGGTCAAAACCTTGTGTCTTTTTGAAAATGGCAAAAAAAAAAATTCCAGAAAAAAATTGGGTTTTTTGAATTTTAAAAGTTTGGAACAAACTCTGCAGTAATTTTTTGCGGAAGTTGAGCAAAATTTTTTTGCCGGTGCCTTCTTCCTCTGATAGCAGCACCACTACGACTCACGAACTCGATGATAGTCCAGTCGAAGACCGACAGCAACCAACACCAACGCTCTTCACCCTCAAACAAAGAGTAGCCAACCTCGTAGCAAGCATCACCCTCGCAGCAGCAGTCGCGGCGGCCGGAGCCAAAACACTCTCAAAGCTCGCACGGTTCACTACAACAAACTCCTGCTTCCTCCAAGCCGCGCTGAACCTAATCGCCGCCACCGACATGGCCCAACAAGTGGTTACATACAACGAATGTACATCGCACTCGAAGGGCGATTGTACGGCAGTCGTAAGCGGTTGGGTCACAGGAAGACGGACGCAAGCGACACTCCTGCATGTTTTCGCCAGCATCGACGGACCCTTCGGGGACGGGCAGCAGTGTGATCTCAGGGAAGTCCTTCGTGCAATCACTACAGCCCTACTGAACGAAAACACAGCGCACCAAGCTTGTCAACAGAATCGTCATGACACTTTCGTCGGCCTCCAGCACAACATCACTACCACAACCTGCAAAAAATGCAGCCACTCCAAGTCCAACATGTAAACCCTTCAACGACCACAAAACCACACCCACCTCGCCGATAACCGTGTCTGCAGACGCGGTTTTAACCCAGGACCTCTTAGCATGCAGGGTCAAAATCTTGTGTCTTTTTTCGACCTCTCCTCCGGGGAAAAAAACACGTACATTCCGGTGCAATAGGCCCCCACCGATCATAAACCTACTTTTTTGGTGGAAAATCGCCTGTTCCTGACATACTTTTTTTCGTGTCACGCCTGTCACGCGTGACGCGTCACACCGTCACGCGTGACGCATCACACCGTCACGCGTGACGCGTCACACCGTCACACGTGACGCGTCACGCGTCACGCGTGACGCGTCACGCGTCACACGTGACGCGTCACGCATCACACGTGACGCGTCACGCGTCACGCGTGACGCGTCACGCGTGACGCGTCACGCGTCACACGTGACGCGTCACGCGTCACACGTGACGCGTCACACGTCACACGTGACACGTCACACCGTCAACCGTGACGCGTCACGCGTCACACGTGACGCGTCACACCGTCACACGTGACGCGTCACACAGTCAACCGTGACGCGTCACGCGTCACACGTGACGTCACACCGTCACACGTGACGCGTCACATGTCAAACGTGACGCGTCACACGTCAAACGTATGCGTGTAGAGTGTGCGTAGTAGTTGTTGCGGGCCGGGGCAGCAGTCAGGCTTAACTTGAAAGTGGTACAAGATCTGATGGGTGAGTAGCCACACCCCCAGAGAGGCAGTGCTCTGCCTAAACATTAACCTAAGATTTTCCCCCCACAAGCGAGCTCCGTGGGCACATGCGACCGGACACTGTCAGGCAACGGTCCTTACGGTCGCGCCTGCACCTGAAGGAGTGGCGCCCTTTCCTGTACGAAGCCCGTAGAAGCAGTGCGGAGACGAGAGACCGACAGTCAGTCTAACTGCTACGCCCTCAATTGACGGCAGCCTTTTTCGCCTTCTCTTCTTCTTCTTGGCTCCACTAAGGTCCTGGACACGACGTTAAACTGTCTAAACTGGCTAAAAGCGGAACGGGACGGTTGCATGGGAAAATACTCGACGTCGCTGCCTTGACTCGAACAGAAGGGGAATATGGCAGGGATTACAATCCTTTTAGCGTTATTTGTGGATTAGAAGGTCGGTACCATGCAGGGTCAAAACCTTGTGTCTTTTTAAAACGCTCCCGCGGGGCCGATGGACCCCAAAAAAAAAAGTTGGAAAAAAAAAATTTCGCTCAAGTTCAGCAAAAACTACTGCAGAGTTTGTTCCAAACTTTTAAAATTCAAAAAACCCAATTTTTTTCTGAAAATTTTTTTTTTGCCATTTCCAAAAAGACACAAGGTTTTGACCCTGCATGGTATCATGCAAGGTCAAAACCTTGTGTCTTTTTAAAACGCTCCCGCGGGGCCGATGGAGCCCTAAAAAATTTTTTGGAAAAAATTTTTTTTGCTCAACTTCCTCAAAAATTACTGCAGAGTTTGTTCCAAACTTTTAAAATTCAAAAAACCCAATTTTTTTCTGGAAACTTTTTTTTTGCCATTTTCAAAAAGACACAAGGTTTTGACCTTGCATGGTATTTTAAAGTCTCCGGTTGACCGTAGAGGCTTGGGTATGGCGGGGGTTGAGAAAAGTAAGAGAGTGCAACTCGTTTCGGGTGTTGTGTCACTCCGTTGTGAAAAAAAAGTGTTCTGCTACAGTGTGAAAAGCCAGGAAGTTTCGACGCTAATCTTCGACTCTTGATTATCATGCAGGGTCAAAACCTTGTGTCTTTTTGAAAATGGCCAAAAAAAAATTTCCAGAAAAAAAATGGGTTTTTTGAATTTTAAAAGTTTGGAACAAACTCTGTGGTAATTTTTGCGGAAGTTGAGCAAAATTTTTTTTTGCCAAAATTTTTTTTTGGGGTCCATCGGCCCCGCGGGAGCGTTTTAAAAAGACACAAGGTTCTGACCCTGCATGGTAACGCCCCCCTCAATCTAAGAGCAATAGCCGTACTCCGGCCACAACAACGCAGGCCACTACGTCATCCACGCCCTCAACGAGTCTGCAGACGCAAGCCAACGATGGTCATGTTTCGACGGTGTTCGGACGCACCACACACCTGCCCCGACATACTCCAGCAACGAGACTTTCCTCTGCGTCTACCAGCCTCAAGACGTCCAAGTAATGGAGGTCCCCCCACCAGTCTTCTTACCATGCAGGTGTGTTCGCAGTTCACTGGGGGAATCCAGACAAGTCAAGTCACTTGAACAACACAGCCGAACAGGTTGGGTTTAGGGGGGCGGCACAGAGCAATCACTTTTGAAATGGCCAAAAAAAATTTCCGGAAAAAAAAGGGGTTTTTTGAATTTTAAAAGTTTGGAACAAACTCTGCAGTAATTTTTGAGGAAGTTGAGCAAATTTTTTTTTTTCCAACTTTTTTTTTTGGGGTCCATCGGCCCCGCGGGAGCGTTTTAAAAAGACACAAGGTTTGGACCCTGCATGGTACATGCGGAACGTGTGTCAAAATGTATCAATTGTTTCAATTTTTTTTTGGGCCCGGTTTTTGGCGGTTTTGGGGTCTGGTTTTCTAGTCACGATGTCATGTGTGACGGACCGTGACGTCACGCGTGACGGGTGTGATGTCACGCGTGACGGACCGTGACGTCACGCGTGACGGGTGTGACGTCACGCGTGACGGACCGTGACGGACCGTGACGTCACGCGTGACGGGTGTGACGTCGGTGTGACGTCACGCGTGACGGGTGTGACGTCACGCGTGACGGACCGTGACGTCACGCGTGACGGGCGTGACGTCACGCGTGACGGACCGTGACGTCACGCGTGACGGGTGTGACGTCACGCGTGACGGGTGTGACGTCACGCGTGACGGACGTGACGTCACGCGTGACGGACCGTGACGTCACGCGTGACGGGTGTGACGTCACGCGTGACAGACCGTGACGTCACGCGTGACGGGTGTGACGTCACGCGTGACAGACCGTGACGTCACGCGTGACAGACCGTGACGTCACGCGTGACGGGTGTGACGTCACGCGTGACAGACCGTGACGTCACGCGTGACGGGTGTGACGTCACGCGTGACAGACCGTGACGTCACGCGTGACAGACCGTGACGTCACGCGTGACGGGTGTGACGTCACGCATGACGTCACGCCCGTCACGCGTGACGGGCGTGACGTCACGTGTGACGGGTAGGACACGGGAGGGAACTGTACGAGGGAGCTCTGCTTCGACAGAATAGACCTGGTTCCCCCCCTTTTGCTACCGGATGCACCAGATGGAGCTCCGGCCCGGATCAGGTACTGTCCGGTTGAGAGGTCTTTTCGCTTGCATCCTCGTGTTGTAGCCGTGTTGTGTATAAGGCTTCGTGGGGGCCTGGTCAACCACCTCATCACTATAGGGCACAAACCTTTCTCGACAGTGATTGGACAGTCGGGATTGCCGGGGGCGGGTCTCCATGAAAAAGAGAATTGTAAAGCAAGACCTGCCCCCTGCGCCTGCTGTCTCCGGCTGCTTCGGCAGACGACTCGTAACACACAGCCGCCGATCAACACGAAACCACCCAGAAGAAAAGCCAGGCACCGGGATCTTCCTGACGAGCAACCCGGTGAACTTAATCAAGAGTCGAAGATTAGCGTCGAAACTTCCTGGCTTTTCACGCCGTAGCAGAACGACCACACCCTACCCAATCCCAAGCACCCCCTAAACGCGTTAGGGGACTTCACAAGGTTTCACAACGGAGTGACACAACACCCGAAACGAGCTGCACCCTCTCACTTTTCTCAACCCCCCGCCATACTCAAGCCTCTACGGTCAACCGGAGACTTTAAAATACCGACCTTCTAATCCACAAATAACGCTTGAAAGCGAAGCCACGCAAAGCTCCCGGTGAGTGCGGGGTCGTACAACTGTGCGATTTGCCTACTGTTCGCGAAGAAACCCCCCATTGCAGATAGAAACAAGCTGGAGTGAAGTGAAGGCGCCATTCCCGCAGGTTCCGGCCTGGACAGCTGCGGAGTACCAGCTGAGCTGTTGAGTGCACCCGGGCTTGCGGATTATCCGAAAAAGTAGTTTTTTTCGTTAAGGGCAGACTATTTTTATTTTTTGATCCGCGTCCCCCGACCCTTGAAAATTTTCCGCGCGCGCGCGCAAAAAAAAAAATAGTTTTTTAAAAAAAAATAGTTTGGCAAGTCACCTGGCCTGTGGGTTCCTGTGTGGAGGGGGGGGGTCTTGGTGGCAAGCGGTCGGGGGGTGGGGGGCCGGAGGGGTACGCGCCCCTCACTTTGATTCTTCGGCGACTTTTTGCACTGGGAAATAACTGTCGTCTGCATGTGCTCAGGCTTTTTGTTGTACGGAGGGACCAGGTGAGCCTTCAGCGTAGAGCTGCTGCCACCGACAGTAGTAGGCGTCTAGTCGTGGGCCTTGCGACTGCCTGGGAGCAACTGTGTTGTTCGGCGTACTCGGCCAGAATTGGTATCGTACCCACGTTTCGGACGGGACGTGGGCATCGGCTGGAAGCCGCTTCTGCACTTCTTCCATGAGAAGCCGGATGCTTGCGGGGGCCTCAACCGTGAGGCGTGAAACTTCTCCATGACGCCTCTCGTCCACGACAGTACCGCACTTCTCAAGAACGCGGCCCATGGCGTCCCAGTAGCCGTCGTGTTTGGACTCTTTTGACGAGCTTCGGAATGCAACCTCACTCGGGTGAAATCAGTTGTGAGGAGTTCAGCCAGGTGGCTTTCGGTTGGTGTGCGCAGGGATTCACATCTCCGGTCACGAACATGTACCATGCAGGGTCAGAACCTTGTGTCTTTTTAAAACGCTCCCGCGGGGCCGATGGCCCCCAAAAAAAAAATTTGGAAAAAAAAAAATTTGCTCAACTTCCTCAAAAATTACTGCAGAGTTTGTTCCAAAATTTTAAAATTCAAAAAACCCATTTTTTTTTCTGGAAATAAAATTTTGGCCATTTCCAAAAAGACACAAGGTTTTGACCCTGCATGGTACATCGTCTTGAGGATGGTACGCGGAACCCGAGATGACTTCCAGACCTCGACGAATTTCATCCTCATGGCCCGGGTGTGGAACCTTTTCCCCGTCCCGATGCACGACTTGAACGCCTTTGCGACATCATCCTGTAGGCGGCGGTCGCTCGGTGGCATCTTGAATACCAAGCGCTTGCCCCCCCGCGTTGTATTTGTGGACACCGAAGGGGAAGCTCGTCTTTACCCCGTACCCCGTGGATCTGCTTGAACCGAGCACGGCGATCGTCAGAGAGGCTGGGCACGGTGTCCAGTGAAAACGGCTCGAGTTGCCTCGGCGAATTGCCCTTCCAGCTCTCCCCAACAGAAGAAGACCCCTCCGCTTTCACGATGGACTGCTCCCAGTCGCAAACAGGGTTTCTGGATGGAACTCCCGCACTGCGTTGCTCAGTGCGCTGTTGGTTTTGCGCTTGCTGCGTGACGATACGGGTATACACCACATCTCTCACTTCCTGCAGTTTCGTGCAGTGGATGCTGAGAATACCTCAGCTCTGCAACCCACGGCAAGGCCAACACATTTCTCAGGCTACTTTCTTGTTCTTGCAGGTTCTGAAGGGTGCACCGGGGGATGTCGGCGGTACGGCGCTGGGCAATCACCTTGTTGGTGCCCTCATACTACTGCAACAGCTGCACAGAAAGTGGGAGCCCATCAAGTTTGCGAAGGGTCTTGGCCACTTCCTGATAGAACGGATGCCCTTTTTCATCGACCAGGAGGGCCCTGTCAAATTCTTCGTTTCACCCATTTGCAGCGGCTTCACGCGGGCTTGGCTCTTTTTTACAGGTCGAAGGCGTTGACAGGTTTTCGCTACGGGAACTTTTGCTTCACAACGTACCGAACCTCCCGGTACTGCATGGAGTCCATGGCCTGCATCATCCCAAGAGAAACATCTCTCCACACACTCCTGCTATCAGCCCTAGCCGACACCACCACATCATCATCATACTCGGCAGGCGTCTGGAGGTGACGGTCTTTTATGATCTGCTGAAACATCTTCATGAAGGACAACGACAGGTCGTTGATCTCAAGGAGGTGTCGATCCTTCACTGCACCAATCTCAACATCGATGGCGCAAAAACACGGCAGTGTCCCTTCCCTTTGCTTGTGCCCTGTTTTTGCATTAGCATGCAACACTCACTTAGTCAAGGTGAAATTTGCCGGCATCACAGCTTTCGTGGTGCTGCAGCAACAGATAGGTCAGGGGGTCAAAACAAATTAGAGATTCGCAGCGAGCTTCTAATCCGGCGTTCCGCTGACGTGTCGTTGTTGGCCCCACGAGCGGGGTTTGGTGTTTCCGCAGCCGAAGCTCGGACTTCAGTGACCATCTGGAGTCCCATGGCACCCTGTTGTACCCTTCCCACAGCAAAAAAGAAAAAATATTTTTTTTTTCAACTATTTTTTTTTCCACGGTTTCCCAAAATTTTCCGCGCGCTAGGACGCGGATCAAAAAAAAAAAAAAATAGTCTGCCCTAATGGTGTGGTCGGTGGGCCAGTTCCCCGTCGTTCCCCCGTAGTTCAACCAGGGGGGGGGGGTGTCGTTTTTTTTTTTGCTTTTTCAGTTTTTGCTGAGTACTTCAGGGCTGTGATTCTTGATCTTGGCGAGCACTTCCTAGCGACTTTGCACCTTTCTGTCACACAATGTGGACAATTCTGATGATATTTGGCCCACGAAGGTCGGAAAGCCAAGAGGATGAAGAAGAAGACACTGCGTAAAAACAAAATAAAACGACCAAAAAACAAGACGGCACACGTCCTCCGGAAATTGGAAAGCGAAATTTGTGGGATCTCGACGGTCAAACGGTTCCAACATCTTGATGAAATAACCCAGTCTGCAAACCTGTGACGTTTCTGCGCTACATCTCCTCGCTGCTTTCACTATCCTCGCTATTAGCTGTCTCGAAGCGCACCTTTTTCAGGGGGGGCTCGTCTTCTTGGGGTTGCTTCTTTCGCTGCCGGGAGGGAGACCTCGGACGCGGCAAAGCCTCGGGTTCTTCGGTTTTTGCATCCTTCTGTTCCAGGTCATGGAGCAACTTGCCAGCAACAACATTAGCCCGGAATCGCATGCTTCGGGCAAGGGCGTGCTGTTTTAGCTCGTCAAGAAGCAACTTCTCATCAGCTTCCTGACATGCAGACACAAGCTTGTCTTTGCTCCAGTTTTGGCAGGACTTGATACCTCGCCGTTCAGCTTGCTGCACAAGCGCATCCTTTCGCCAATGACTGTCTGCATCGAATCGCCAAGGAATCCTTTTGATGAAGTCATTGCGTTCTGCCTGCCACTTTTTCCTGTCGTCATGAGAAACTTGCTTCGCCTTGTAGTGGGTCAACTTCAGCAAACCGCATCGGTCTTTCCTCGCCTGGATAGTTTCTATCCTTTGCGCAGCATATTGCTGAATTGTCTTTGGGTAGGGCTGGTGAATGCTCAGGTGAGCGTTGGTGCTCGATAGCTTTGCCCTGATGCATTCATCGCGGATGCGCGTGTTTGTCTGCTGTTGCAGGTGACGTTTCATGGATCCAACGGTGCCCTCTATGAGACTCGGTCCTAGCTTTACGGGTCTTGGGGTATCCGCTGTTGCCTTGCTGTACATGGTCAGCTCTGCAACAATGCCGCAGGCAAACCTGTGGGCAACAGAAGACAGGAAAGCTGAATCTGTTGCCTCGTCTATGGGTTTAATGGTTGGCATCTGCACGCCGGGACCTCCGTAATAGCTCGCAATAGAGCCAGCCGCGTCTAAGTGGGCTTTCATACGCCGAATGAACTGCTGAACGGAGTTCCGCTGGCACACAAACTTTACTTCCGGGGCCTTCGTAGGAAATGTCACACCTCGTCTCGCTTTTTCCATCCACAGCGGATTCCCGAAAATGTCCTTTCCAGTTCGAATTTTTGTGAAATAGAGACCCAGGGTAGCCATCAAATCGCTGGCAAAGCCGGCAGTAAAGTCGTCGTCGAGTACTTCTTCCCCAGCGTACTGCCAGATTCGCCTCAACGCCGGATATGCAATGATCTCAAATGCTAAACCTATTCGACGGAAGCGCTCCTGGGTACCACGAGGAGTCAGGTACATGACGATATTCTTCTTTTTTTTCGAATACTCTGTCGTTTCATCAAAGCTGCCGAGGAAGTCCAAGTACCATCCCAATAGGGTCTTCTGACCAACGGTGCATGATAGAGACCACGCGGCTGCCCAGGACGTTCCGAATCTCCCTGTCGTCGCCCTCTGCCACAACACACCTTTCAACTCCGGGCCGCCCTGTTCCCGCAGCCATACAGCAAATGCAGGTGAAGATGCCACGTCGTTCGCTGCTGCACACAGGAACGTCATCTCCTTCCCAATCTTGAGCTCGGTCACAACCCTGCTCATCGTCCGATGCAACCTGTGCACTGGTTCGTATACCCGGGGTTGTTTGAGGCCCCCCACACCTGCTCCGCGGTCCGTAAACATACAGCAGAAGCGGTCTTGCTCGAAAAAGGCATCAGGGCCGAGAACGCCAAGCCCTCGAAGTTCTTGCGTGAGAGACGAGAAGTAGCAACAGATTTCTGTCACTGCGTCTTCCACCATGCTGCCATCGTGCACGGTTGAAAGGCACGCCTTCAGGAAATGGTGCCTTTGTGATGTTCCTTGCATCCAAGTTGCTGTCAAGTGGATTGCATGCCAATTCTCGTTAACAGGTGTGCTATCGTGCTGCAAGGCGACATCCTTGTCTTCGATGGCACACAAAAACGAGATATCACGCGCAACCAGGTTGCTCTGCCATGCTCGCTCAACCCTGAAACGACTCACTTTTACTCGCTGGATAATGAGGAGTACCCGGGGTATGCGTCGGATCTTGACATCTTCCGCCATCAGGCTGTCTACGATACCTCGCAGTTCTCCGTCGGCCAGGCCTCCGCCGTCCGTCACCACAGCGCGATTCTTGTCGAGGACTGGTACAAGCACGCAATGGCCGCAACTGAGCTTCCACAAGTCCTCTCTGAGAACAACAGGACAGTCGGCCAGACAAACTGTTGAAGGGGGGCCGGTAGCGAGGCGCACATATGTCCCAGCAAGCGCGTAGCCAACCGACTTCGCAAGTCCTACGATAGCGTTCCAGTCAGCATTCTCGACGAGAAAACCTTCATGGCGCATTCCACACGGCTTCACGAAAGTAACGTCAATCTTCATCTCCCCGTTGTTCCAGGCTTTCCTGACTCGCTCTCGTTCCTTTTCCTGCAACAAACCCCTGCATTGGTTTTGAACACACCGACATTACAAACGTTAATTTCTCTTCGTCAGCTAGTCGAATACCCGAGTTGCCGCCGGATAGACAGGCCGTCGCTTCCAATGGACATCCAGAACAAAAGAGAATTGAGACAACAAAAAACTATAATTGATCGTCGGGAACACACAAAAAAAGAAATGCCTTTACGATGGAGGCTATCACCAGAAAGCTAGATTTTTGCCTCTTTGCGTGGGTTCTCGACCTCTGCTTCCTCGTCTGCCTTTCGTTTGAAGCCAACCATTTCAAACATCTTTTTGGCGTTGGCCTTTTCTTGTTCGGACATGCCCCTTGTGAGATCCTTCCTGGCCGCCACCTTCTTCTTATTTTTAGCAGCTTCTTTTTCTCTGAAAGCTTTTAGGTCTGCTTTCGCGTTCTTTGACAGCTTCTTGGCGAACTTCGGGCATCGACAACCGTGTCGTACAAACGACGTCCCGTCAGAAAGCCTGTCCGGCGGGTTGCTGACCTTTGTGCCACAAATACAAAGCACCCAAGAGGGTCCGAACTTCAGCCCCACCTTGCCGAACCTGTCACACAGCGCCTCCTCCAACTTGTTCGTAATCATCGAGCTACTGTCCGCCCGCGATGTGTATGAGTTGTCGTGCACTTCCGCGTCGTGTGTTAGCAGGTGCTTTCGGACGTGCTTTGCCGAGTGCTTTTTCAGCTCCAAACGGACCACTATATGGAGGTTCAACTTCTTTTCGACGACCTTTTGTAGTCCCGCGTCGTTGAGCACTTCCGTCTCGTCGTCGCGCTCCTTATAAAACCAGCGACGTGCGACACCGGTAGCCCCCCTAAGGAAAGGAGCGTCTTTCTTTTCTGCAAGCTGGTTTCCGCATTCCAGCAGGTGCGGCCGTATTGTGGACTCGTGGAACGTTTGCAGCGAGCCGTTAGTCATAAAGTCGGCGTTGTACTTCATGTCTTCTTCCTTCAGGTCGATGGTGTCGCTTTCTTCGGTCTCGCTGTTGTCGTTCTCCTCACGCTCTTCCGTCGTGCGGACTTGGAGATATTTCGTAAAGCAGTGAAACGTAACGCCGATACAGAATTGCATTTTACGCTTTTGAATTTTGTTTCGTGCCTTTATTTGGGTACTTTCTTTTGTAGCCAGTTCAATGGAAACGATCATTTTACGAGAGAGATGATTTGCGCTTTATTTAGAGTTCGAGCTCGCTTGAGATTCCGGATGCAAAAGTCACCTGTAAGGCGATTGCATCGTATTGGGGTCACATTTCGTTTAGGCTACAGCAGCAGATGTTAGAACACAGAGAAGCATTTCATAAAGCTGTCTAGCTTTATTATGCAATGCTTCTCTGTTAAATTTAGGGTCAACGACAAAACGGATTCTATATAACTGGATTACGACAAAGTGGATTATTAGTGGATTATAATCCAGTAATAATCCACTTTGTCGCTTTTGATAATCCACTTTGTCGCTTCTGACAACCGGCATGAATTATATAGGGGGACCCTTTCACAAAAAGTTCCCACAGGGAAAGTGACTATTTTGAGCTGTTTGAGTTCATTGAAACCATCAAAAGTGAGCTTAGGTCCGTCATACGGGGCGACAAAGTGGATTAGGCGACAAAGTGGATTGGCGACAAAGTGGATTATAATCCACTTTGTCGTAATCCAGTTATATAGAATCCACTTTGTCGTTTTCCCTAAATTTAAACGCGCCGGTTTGAAGACCCCTGGCGCCCCTGTCCACCAACACCCCCAAAAAGCCCCAAACCCTTTAACTAACTCCAAAGCCCCCGCAGTCTGAGGGAAACATGAGACCTATGCCCCTCAAGAACCACCAAAAAAAAAAAGGACACCCCAAGGCCAGTTCCCCGTAGTTCCCCCGTAGTACCCCATGGTTATACCGATCACACCACCTAAACTGCTTTTTTGTTGCAAAGAAAACGTATTTGTAGTGCGCGAAAAAAACTGTTTTTTTTTTTTACAAATATATGCGCGAAAAAACTGTTTTTTTAACAAATATATGCGCGAAAAAACTGTTTTTTTTACAAATATATGCGCGAAAAAACTAAAATTTACAAATATATGCACCGCGCATATATTTGTAAATTTAGTTTTTTCGCGCATATCCTGGTATATTACCCCAAAATTTGACCCAAAAAAGTCTCGAACCCAAAGTTGGTACTCGACGACAACGCGTTGTGCCAAATGTAAGCACAACAACACGAACGGTCACTGGAACGACATGGCTGTCATCGCCCCTGTTGCAAGCACGGTACAAGGATGCCTGGACTTTCACTGTGCCCCACACAAACCGGACACGTACAGATGCGAGTGCGGAACTTCCAATAAGACGACCATGCAACACGGCATCAGCAGGATACAAGGAAGCCTCGTTCTACGCAATCAGCACACAAGGGAGAATCGCCAAGCGGTTGCAGCTGACCAAACGCTGCTGGTGCCTAACCAGGCACAACCGCTGAAGCTCAGAGCAGTTGTTGCCCACACAGGACGAGACAACGCAGGACACTCAACAAATTCTCGAAGAAATGCGTGGCCTAGAGCCTACTCCGGGCCACACGCCCGACACGGAGGCACTCCAATGTCTGAACTGCCACACACGAACGACGAACACTGGCACTGCAATAAAAGGCATCCACGGCCTAGGCATCCACCTGCGTTTTTGCAAGAAGAAACTACGACGCACACCACCACAGCACCACGCCTGCAAGCTCAGCAGGCAAAAGGGAGATTTGCCCGTACTGTCACAGCGACGGACAGACACCGAACAAACCACAATTTACAAGCCTACGACACCACAAACCGTGGTGCAAAACTAAACACCGCAAACCAGGAGCTACGACCAGATAACCAGCCACGATGCCAGAGTGCATTCAGAGTACCTTAACTGCGGAGGACAACAAGCAGTCGCCACTTACGCAAAAAGAAATTTTTTTTAGCCCTTCACCTTCTCTTTCTACTACCCGACCCTCCCCACCGCACGTCCTCCTCAACCCAAAGGAAGTAAGAACGCATATTACAGACCGATACGAGCTGCATGGCAACCCCTGCTCAACATGCACGCGTGGGGAGCCCAAGACTAAATTCAAAGCGAATTTCTTCTTGGTGTCGGTCGCAACACTAACAAACATGGCTAGCCGTAGTTAAAGTGTATAAGCATACCTACTACCCTCATACCACCCGCCTCACAGCCTCAATGGGAGACCGTAAAACACCGAACCTCTAAACCACGTGAACGAAAAAGAGCGTGTAAAACCGGAAAAAGGTCGGTGGCCACTTCCCAAAAAAGGTCTGCAGTACCGCCGTGACGTGTGGCAGGTCTCTGCCCCAAAGAAAGAAGAAGAGGAAACGTAAGTCGTAAGCGCGTGATCAAAAAGACAGCCTTCGTCGTAGCTACTTTTAGTTGCGTGGTATCCACTGCTCGGATTACGAAACCCAAACTCTCAACCCAAGGTCCTCGCGTACTGTCCTTTTCGACCTATTGTTGCCATCCTCTTCCTCTGTAGACCACACTCTTCATTTCCGTGGCCGCCCGCTTCCTTCGAGGCATTTCATCGCCCAAGTTCCTGGGATTTCGACTGCTGATAAAAAAGATAATAAATGCTAAAAATGCTCTAAAAAAAGCCGATTTTCCGGGGTTTCCCCAATCTTGCCCTGAGCCGGTTGCACAGCGCTGTGTACACTGTCTCCGGATTGGGCTGGAATCTGATACCGTGTTGTAGGCAGAAGCTCGACACCTGAGAAGTGTCCAGCTCCGGTAAGTGTGCCACACTCCTGCAACGCATCCTGAGCACACCTACAGAAAATTCCAGATTAAACCGGACATATAGGTCCGGTTGGTCGGAGTTGGGTTAACGATTTATAAATTAGCGCCCGATAAATTATTTACCACCCTTATGGGCCTATAAATTAGAAGCTAGACGGTAAAGGGGGGGTAGACCTATTATCCACCCGATTTCTTCCCGGAAACTCCGCGAACATTAAAACTGGTGGCGTTAAAAATTGCTATTATCCAGGCTTTATCCAATGCTTATCCAAGGGCTATCCAGGGTTTTGTTGCAGGGTGGTGTTTTTTTCCTTCGCGCCTTCGGCGCGATATTGATTATTGTTTGGTAAAACCAACCTGTCCGGTCGAGTGTTGGTGGGTGCCCTTTGACAATTCTGCTTGTCTAGGTAGGAAGAGCCAACATCGAAGGATTGAAAAGCAACATTGGTATGAACGCTTGGCTGCCACAAGCCCCCTTCCCTGTGGCAAAATTTTCTGTCATCTCTGGCTTCATCCCTAACATAACTGAGGGATCTCGATATCACAAGGCACTCCCACGACCGTTCTTTTGCCGCCTGGCCGACGTTCCCTGCACTGGATGCGGTAGAATTCAAGGAAGAAGTGCCACCGAACAACCCACAGGTTGACATACCAGCCGTATCTGCACCAGTTGCACCTGCACCGGGTCCGACCAATGCTGAGTGCACTGAGACAACAGAAACTAGTCCACACCAGCCGGCGCTTCAGCCGTCCTCTTCACAGTGCCAGCAAAGCAAAGCGCACCCACTGGGGCAGAGTGTGCTGGTTAACAAAACACTACACCATACCGCGGCCTTGAGAAACCATTGATCAGCCTCTTTTCCGTTTTAACAGCTCTTTTTTCTTGTTTTCACTCTCTCTTTTTGCTTGTTGGCAACATTTACATTCTATGCTGTTTCCACACTTCTTCTCACTTGGTATGCTGGTGTTACACTCACAGCAGGTGGGTAGGCCCACTTCCATAAAAAATTTACTCGCCGCTGAAAAATTAAAAGTTAAATTTATCTCCAAAACCAAATCCTAGGATAATAGGTCCCCCTGGATAGTAGGTCTACCCCCCCTTTATGTATAAATTAGCATTCTACGAATTATGTGTCTATAAATTACGGGTTGAGGTGTATGCGAGTGCCGAGTTTAATACGCAGAAACACGCACGGAGTTCCACACGTACGGAAAATCACAATTGTAATCACGTGCGGAATTCCGTACGTCCCGCATGCGAAACGCAAGGCCTGCGGCCAGTGGTGGAAAATACGACAATAATTTATTCGTTTCACAACCGTATCATTCAAGCAGTTAGTTGAAAACACATGTAGAAAACGGGACAACGGGAAAGATGGGGGCAACAATGGACGGTATCGAGGTTCTCGCTATTATCTGCGGGTCATTGAGCATAGTAGGTTCACTCGCGGTTATTTTGACTACTTTCTTCATTCCAGAGCTTCGGCAACAACTGAGCAGCGGACGCTACTTGCTCATCCTGCTGTCCTTATGCGACCTCGGCCAAGGCATTTTCTTCACGATGACATCTTCGTACGATCTTCAAACCGGAACAGATGCCTGTTTTTACATGGGTCTTGTCGGGATTTACACTTCAGTGGCATCATTTATTGCAACAGCATGGGTTGCGTGGTGGGTTCACCACACAGTCACATCGGCGCACGTGGCAAGAGGGGATAGAGCCGAGACTCGAGCGTTGTGGCTTGGAGGTGTTTCAGCATTGCTCTATCCAGCCGTTACACTGGCCGCATTGTGTGGGTGGGCTGTCTATCATTATGGCAAGGCGGACTGGAAGAATGTATTTGAGGTATCACAAGGCTTCCCCTGGTGCTTTGTCACTGATAACCCCGCGAGTGTCATGTTCGTCTGGCGAATTGTGGTGGAGTACGGTCCGCTTGCAGTCTCGATGCTTTTTACCGGTTACTACTATGTCACTACCGTTCGTTACATCAAGCGCCAAGCTGCTGCTGTTTGTGTGCAGGATCTACCCGATATTAATGCTATGACTCGGAAGTTTCTGCTGATAGCGGGTCTTTACCTCCTTGTCCGTGGACCGGGAATGGCAGCTCGGCTGATTTCAATCTTTGAGAGCCACGAAGTGCCGACAGTACTTCGCTACATTGTCATTCTTGGCGACCCTTCTCAGGGGTTTGTAAACGGCCTTATCTTCACCTTCGGAACTGGGATTGTAAGACGGAAGATAAAATACGCCTTCTTCTCCATCTGTTACGAAGTGGAGCCTGAGGAATCCATGCCCATCAACAATACTTCTGTGCCTGCGTCAACAGCTGCGTATAGCTCCCAACAACACAAAGATGTGGAATCGCGACTGGGCACCCACACACTGAACTCTTCACTTCGTAATGGCGTATCTCCGCGACCACAAAGCGGTGCTTCGGTCATTGCAAAGGCGCGTTATGACATGGTGATGCCGGACCCTATGGCGGCACCTAGATAAAACGTAACAAAGATGCAGCGAAAGTTGCGCAGAGCTGCGCCTTTCAACCTGAAGGGCCGCCACACACCGTATCCCATTCCTTTTGCGAAGTGCACCGCTACACACCAGAAATGCTGCCGACCGTCGATCAAGCCCTGACGGTATTGGCTCCATTTTATACCGGCAAGCGGGGTCATAGAGATCATGCTGACGCTCTCCGTGGGCCCAGGTGAATAGCGTACTCCGCCTCGATTCCTACATGTTTGCCGATGCCACGGTGCTCAAGAAGCCGGAGTTGCTGCCAATCCTGTTGCGGCGCATGAACACAAGTGCAGGAGAAGGGAACCTTAGTTTGATGTTTTGGGCAGAATACTGCCCAGTGAAGGTCCGCTTCACACAGAGCACATGTCGGGAGCTTCCAGGTCGTCATCGTCGGCGTTGTTGTCGCTCGTCGTCGTCGGCGGCCAAAGTGTCACCGCCGTGTAGGTTCAGCGGTGTAGCCAGCACCGCCGTGACGTGGGTCGACAGCCCAGATTTTTGCGGTTAACCCGCACCTGAGGGGGTCGGAAAAGGCACAAAAAAACTGACCCTGCATGGTAACTGAGGGCGAGCGAAGACTCGCCCGCCACCTGTGTCTTGAGCTAGTGCCCCGAAACAAGTCAGGTGCCCGTCGAGACCGGCACGAGCTTTATGTATTCTCTTTTCTGCCTGCGCTTTTTTTACTCGATACGCTTCAAGCAAATGCTCAATAAAGCGGCCTAATTTGTTTTTCCTGTCTTCGTTCAGTTTTCGTGTCTGTTCCGCAGCCACTTCCTTCGACTAGCTAAACTTCCGGTCCTGCTCATCTCGACTTGGAAGCTCACACTGACTCGACCGACAGCGGACTTCTTTTTTGTTCTGCCACAAGTATTGCAGTCCGTCGTGCTTACGGCCGCCTGGACAAAATGACCTTCTGTCACAATAGCACAGCAACAACACCACCTCGCACACTCAGGCAACTGCAACAGCGGCAGGCAAGAGCACCAACGTTTTGCACAAAGCACTCTTTGATCCCAAAGTGTCAGAACCCTCACCGAGCGACCTTGTGATATAGCACTGCGTTTTTTCAACTCCACCGCTCCCCAGTCTTTTTCTATCGACTCACGCAAGGACCGGGTTTGCAGGCGACCTCCTGCACGGAGCTAGCGGCAAACCGCGCCGTTTGTATTCGGGAGTCGACGACGACCACTCGAAGCAGGTTCTCCTGTTTCACTGAGCATGTTAATCGGGGGTGGTGCATTGCACACAGCGAATTGCAGTCATCAATACAGGATGTGGCATGAAAGCTTACACAACTTGACGAATGGCTCCTTCGGATCCCTTGACCATCATTATTCCTGGTCATGAAATCCCCTGCTTCTGCAGGTAGAAGACCGTAAGTCTTTTATGTTCAGTCTTTGCATTTCTCCATGAGGTGACTGGATGGTGACACTTTCTGTTCCGCCCCGTGGTGATGCATGTCTGTGCGGCATAGTCATTCCATATGCAAGTCACTCGATGCAACGCAACGAGCAGGAAGGTAGGGGGCGCTGCAGCAGCTGCACTACTGCCATAAGACTGATATGCTCATCAGTTAGACCATGTGGAATAAAAGGCTAGGAGACATCAACGTAACACGCTTGAGGACGACGAACACATTTTCCACCTGCCCGCCGACTTTTCTACACTGCTTGTAGGCTACTTTTCTTCACTGCGGGCGGACTTTTCTTCACTGTGGGCGACTTTTCTTCACAGTGGGCACTTTGGGTTTTCTGTACCAATTCAGGCAATTCCAAGGGTGGGAAGATGCCAAAGTCAAAGAAAAATGTTGTGAAACTCACTGCCGAAGCTCGGAAAACGTGCTGCTGGGCATGGCGAGCCAGGCAAAGTACGAACGGCGCCACAATCACACCACAAGGGCCCAAAGGTCCTGTACCACAAGTCACAACTGCGCCTGTGCCACAAGCCGTACCAGGCCAAGCTCCCACGGTCGTGCACAACATTACGGTAGGCAGCGGTGCCACTGACCTTCAGCACTCAAGACGCATCTGGCATCACACCTCAGGAACAGCGTTCATGTGACACTGACTTGTGCTCTTCCGAGTAGATCACCCTTATTTCTTCTTTCGACGACAGATCAGGCATGCACAAATACGGCATCTTTCGCATTGCTCTTGTGCCAAAAAGTAGCCTCTCGCAGTGTCTCAAAGTCATCTGGCAGTGGAAAAACTATCCCCGGGGGGCCCTCGTGGCAATCCGGAAAACTCTCGTGCAAGAAAACAACTTTTCTCTCGGGCAAAAAATAGCTATTCCTTCAGTCGCCTTCAACGTCTCGCATTCTGACTGCCATGTTTCCTAATGAAGTCTATTCTCTCAAAGTTCTTTATTTGTTTCATTCCGCGTTCTGCTACCGTGAAAAGGAAGCTAGATTATATGTGAACAACTGGCATTCACCTTATATTTCCAGCACAAACATGCTCTGGCGGTCGATTGGAACAAGTTTGGATGCGCGAAGCGGGTAAGTCGTAGTTTGCAGGGCGAGGTCAGACGGGCAATTACAATCGCTAGTGCGCGCAAACAAAAACCGCGGTTCTTCCCGTTTGAGACGGAGCTCTTGCATAGTACAAGGGTCGCTTTTTATGCGAAGCATTTAAGCTGATTCTGGCAATCAGAGTCCGTCCTGAGTATTGCAACGACTGGTCTTCGCATGGTCACTACTTCATCACAGGTCTTAAACAATACCCAAGAGCTGAGTGACTACAACGATGGGGTTCCTCGACAACTTCGGCAAGCTCTCCATTGATGACGTCCCGCTGAAGGGGAAAAAAGTGCTGATGCGTGTCGACTTCAATGTGCCGATTGGCAAGGACGGGCAGGTAAAGAACGATCTGAGAATCCGTGGCGCTATGCCATCGATTCAGAAGGTGCTCAGTGAGGGAGGTTCTCTCATTTTGATGAGCCACCTTGGCAGGCCGAAGGGCGTCGGCTACGAGGCTAAGTACTCGATGCGCCCAGTGCAGACGAAGCTGCAAGAACTTTTGGGAAGTGTCGAGGTACTGTTCGCCGACGACTGCATGAACGCATCGGAGGCGGCTTCCGCATTGAGACCCGGACAGGTCCTCCTATTGGAGAACCTCCGTTTTTACAAAGCCGAATCGTCGAAAAAGAGGGACGACCGCATGAAGATGGCCCAAAAGCTTGCCTCTTACGGAAACGTCTTCATCTCAGATGCCTTCGGAACTGCGCACAGAGACGCAGCTTCGATGACGGGCATCCCGAAGGTCCTTGGCAAGGGTGCCGCAGGATACCTCATGAAAAAGGAGCTGGACTACTTCGCATCCGCGCTTGCCAAGCCAGCTCGACCGTACGTGTCCATCTCGGGGGGAGCGAAGGTTAGCGACAAAATCCTCCTGCTGGACAGCCTTATCGAAAAGAGCGATTGTCTCATCATTGGAGGTGCCATGGCTTACACGTTCCTCAAGGCCCAAGGGTACACCATCGGGAAGTCGAAGTGTGAGACGTCGGCAAAATCAAAGGACGGTGTGATCGACACTGTCGCGCTCGCACGCAAAATTATTGACAATGCTAAGGACAAAGGTGTCAAGTTGCTCCTCCCCGTTGACCACCGCTGCGCTGCAGAGTTCAAGGATGTTCCCGCTATCGTGACCAAAGACGCGAACATCCCCGACAACCTGATGGCACTTGACGTTGGTCCGAAGACAGAGGCTCTTTTTGCGAAGGAGATCTCGCAATGCAAAACGTGCATCTGGAACGGCCCCGTTGGTGTCTTCGAAATGAAGAACTTCCGCTCCGGAACGTGGGCCGTCGTCAAGGCAATGGCCGACAACAAATCGGCTCTCACCATCGTTGGTGGAGGTGACTCCGCTGCCGCAGCCGACATGAGTGGGTTTGGCAAGCAGCTTTCCCACATCTCTACTGGTATGCTTTCTTCCGCTTCATTTCCAACGACGACAAAGCAGCCGAACCCCGTGTCCCACAGGTGTACTCGTTGCTAGGCAGAGCGTCGTTGCCAGCAGTACAGATACCTGTCAACGCTTCTCTTTCAGCGCATCTGATGGCAAAGGCTAATGACATTTCAATCGATCAGAGGAGCAAAGTCGTTCATTGTAATCCTTGCTCGCGCTCCCTGAATCAACGAAGCGAAAGTGCACGAACACATCCAAACAGGTGGTGGGGCTTCTCTCGAGCTCATTGAAGGAAAGACGTTGCCCGGTTTGGCCGCTTTGACCTCGAAGGACGCGCCGATGAGCAAGCTTTAGGTTGGTCCCCCGCGTCTGTCCTCAATGTCTTCTTTTCAACCCGCACACCACGTCATTTCTTCATGGAATCGTGTTTGTCCTTTAAGGAGGACGTAACCATAGCGCTATAGCACCCACGTGATGCTTTGCGACTGGCCTTGCGGCTGACGATGCATGTTTATCACGTCACACACGTTTCCGCGACATACACGAGCAGGGGGGGGGGGTTCTACTGCAGAAGCCTATTGCCCGCCGAGCAGAGATGAGCGAAGTCCATTCCTTTAGCCACATAGAAAATTGGTGAAAGAAGGCAAGAGTCCGAAAGAGCCAACATCTCAACACTTTGATCGCCGCACACTCCCGTGACCTGCTTTGCAGTACCCTTCTAGTCCTCTTGTCACGGCAAAGTGCGGGGGTACTATTGCTGTTCGCCCGTCTACTGTGTGTGTGTTTCATCATGTCTCCCCCTGCAGAATCGTTTCTATCCGACAGCCGAAGACGTGCGCAGCCAGGGCTGCAGGGCATGGTCAAGCAGAGCTGCTTGCTGTCTTGTGGCAAGGGAAGGGGTCTACTCTCTGCGGATCGTATCCGGCTGAATCAACAGAGGATCACAGGCATGCCAATCACCCTCGAGTCCTGAAGCAGGCTAGGTTAGCAGTCTTCTCTCCTAATGCTCATCATCCGTTGCACCAGGCCACACAAGCCTGTTACGTTGATGTATTGGGCATCGGGAATCGAGTTTCCACGTGAATCCGCATGAACTGCACGACTCCAGGAACGGGACCACCTCCCGCCCCCCCCCCGTAGTTCTCCTTTTCGTTTTTCTTCTTATATGTCGTGCCTGTTTTTCGGGCTCCTTCCCTACTCCCACCCGCACCCGCCCCCGCCCGAAGAAGAGGAAGAAAGAGAAGTTCAGCCGTCGCAGCAAGTTCATTCTTGAACCCTCTGCGCTCTCTTCAGGACCAAGTACTCTTTCTCTTTGCCCTTGTGGTAGGGTGTGCGATTCTCCCCCGTGCACTGCTTCACTGTGAAGCAGCTGAGCTACCGAGTACACAAAGGAAAAGGCACAGTTGCGGACACTCCCAGTCTAGCCGGCCTTTGACTTTCGTGTACTTTATCTGTACCCCCCGTCGCCCCCGTGTCATATCTGACTGAGAGTATTGACGGGAAGAGACCTTGCCAGATTCTCGGTTCGGGAAGAAGCGAGAGTTGGCTCACTTACTTTCAGTTTCCCTCCACCAGGCCCCCCACCGCATCCCTTGGCTTTCGTTTATTTTTTGCCAACACAGCTCCGCATTCATGCCTTCGACCCGAGCGTGGGTTTTGTTCCGAAAATTCGCCGCTTCCCATTTTCAAAAAATGCACTACAAAGGCAAAGTCCTGGGGTTAGTCAGCTGGGGTCCTAGCCCATGCCCTGCTCAGACGATATGATGGCATCAGTCTCACGGTGGGTAATCACCTCTTCTTGGTCCTTCAGCAGTTGCCTCGTTGTGGCTTGCAAAAGGTGCCCAAAACAACTCCCCGAGCAGCTCTTTTTCTGTCTTGAACTGCTGATGACCGCGATTCGTATAGCGAAATTAGAAACTGATTCGCTGGAGGGACCTCCGCTAGTCAGTATGTATTCAAGAGCTAAAGTGGGAGTCGACTCATCATGAATGCCCCATTTTCCCATTTCTTACAAGGTTTTGGAGGGTCGACTCGTCATGTAGCCCCACTATGTAGCACTAAACAGCACAGCCTAGGAGATTACTGTGCCGCCTGCGCATCACTAAACTCCGTTCAGGCTCAAGACCCAGGGACGACATTGCCGACATTATGACGCGACCTCCCCCTTAGAACAAACATAGTCAGCTATAGAACATTGACGGTGATGCCTTCGACAACCGCAGACCCCTGATCTGACTTTCTGGGGTGAAACCGAGGTTTGCAGCGTTTTAGATTGTCGGACGATGGATGGCGGAGTTGGTTCCAGACAAGGATCCCACACTGACAAGAATCCCACAAAGGGGAGACATCCCCTGAGCATGCTCACCAATACCCCCAAAGGGGAATCCAATACAGACTACTGGAAAACCTGCAGTGTCCAGACAGAACGATGACAGTTCTCTTCCCAGCTTCTCACCGTTCAAAAAATCATTGCTTTGAGCAGGTATTGTCGCGTAGTTCAGGGTCGGCACTCACACGTTTCTATTTTGACCGAATTTTGTTGAAATACCACTCCCCAGGTCAATCACTCCCCAGGTCAATCAATGCACGCTAGCTCCACGAGGCGGACGCCCAACGTGGTCGTCAGGTAAAAAAGAAAGATGGGACCTTGCGAGACGGGCCCGCACAACCCGCACCCGCCCCCGGCTTCATTGACGAGAAGGGATGTGAAAAGGTGCGAGGGGCAGCTCAGTGCAATCCGGAGCATGGACCGGACTGCGCTCGTGCACAGCGCAAAACGAAGGCTTCAAGAGTTCGCCAGCCTCGCTGCGGCCAGCGACAAAGGCGCGCGGGAGGTTGTCGGTCAGATGCTCGAGTCGAGAGACGACATCAAAGCCATCATCAGCGCGAGTGGACCTTCGCGAGGAAGGGCGGCATCGTACCCGGACACGGACGTTAACGCTGAGAAACTTGAAGCAGAACGCATATCACTGGAAAAGAAGCTGCAAGAAGTGCAGGAACGGAACATGTCCCTGCAACAGGCGCTGTCTAAAAAGAGAGCGTGGCGAAGGGCTTCACGGGAAGACTTCAAACGGAGGGAGGATGAGTGCAAGCGACACGTTGAGAAGTTGCAAGCTGCGGTGTCTGATGAGGTGTTGAGCGAGAGAAGGTGGTCAAAGCTTGCAGCCGAAACAGCGGGGTTTGACAGGGTCGATGGGCAACGGACACGGTCTTTACACGTGATAGAGGCCCTGGAGCGGCACTGCATGGAGAGGCATGACGACGTGGTGTGTGCTAGGGGACTCGCAGAATACCTGTTTCTCAACGATCCGATCCACAATGCCGCCCCGGCGACGCAATCGTCGCCCGAAGCTCTCGCGTCCACCGCCGCCACCACAGAAATGACCGCCCGCTCCAAGTCCCTGGCGCACTGCATCCCGCGGCGCCCGCCCAGCCTCGCGCCGATTCCGGCGGGCCCCGCTTCTGTCGTCTACATCGACGTTCCCGCGACTCTCATCTCCATCTTGCATCAAGCTTCCAGCTCGACCGTCGCAGCCCTCCTCCTGCGCTTCCGCCACCTCCTCAACCTCGTCCTCCGCGGCGCGCACACAATCATTCAAGATGAACTGTCCGCCGACGAAGTGGAGTGCCCAGCCAGGGTGGCCGGCGACGAAGGGGTCGTCCGCACGCTGTTCACGCACCCAAAGCTGGACACGGGGCTGTTTTACAGCTACTCAGGCTGCCGGTACGAGGCTGCGAGCAGCGGCTTCTGCTCCGTGGTCCTGTTCGAAGATGTCCAGGACGCCGTTTGGTTCGGTATCGTGTTCATGACGGCATTGCGCAAGGTCGACTGGGGGGACAACACGGACCTCGACGCGGTATTCCCGCCGCAGCACACGTCCGTATCGCCGCACACTTCGCTCGAAGCCGCGCGGTATGTGGCGAGGCTGCAAGATTTGCTGCCGTCGGACGAATTCGTGGGCGTCAAAGCGAGACTAGCTCTCGACGTCGGCGAGTGCACCCGCTGGATAGACCCCGCGACCCTGCGCATCCGGTACCGCACGGCGAGCCTCCTCGTGGCGCGGTCGCTGTGCCAGCAGGCGAAGTGCAACGAGTTCTACGCGACGAAGGCGGCGCACGAGGTGTTGTCCCGCCTCCCCGTAACGGAGCACCCCTCGGCCCTCGACCGCCGCCCGGCGAGCTCGTGGCACAGGGCGGCGACGGTCGCCGAAAAAAAGAGTCGGAAGGAGCGGCTGTACAAGATCACGCCGCTCCTGCTGGCGCTCGACACCGTGCTCGAGCCGCCGAAAACGAGCGCCGAAGCGTGGTTCTCCGGCGGCGGGGTGCACGAGCAGTGGTGGGCCTTCACCGGGCAGAACGTGGTCCTTCCCTGGGCGAAGCCGCTCGGGCCTCTGCGGGTGTACTCGGGGAAGGCAACGGCGGGGATCCCTTCTCGGCGGTGGCAGACCGCGGATCTGCTGAGCTCCTTGGAGGGGCAGTTGATGCGGGCGCACGACGTGTTTACTCGGACGAAGCCGCCGGGTGGGGAGCTCACTCTTGTATTCACCGACGTGCAAGGCTCGACTTCTTTGTGGGATGCGCAGGTGGACGCCGCCAGGTTGTCGTTGAAAATTCACAACGACATCATGCGGAGAGGCATCGAGCTCTTCCAAGGGTACGAGGTCAGAACAGAGGGCGACGCCTTCATGGTCGCGTTTCAGGAAGTCAGCCAGGCGTTGAATTGGTGTATTTACATACAGAGGGCGCTACTCGAGGCGGAGTGGCCAGAAGCTCTCCTGCGTGAAACGGCAGCAGAGTCGGTGTATGAGTACGACCAGGGCAGGCAAGAGTATGTGAAGGTGTTCAACGGATTTCGGGTGCGCATGGGGTTTAACGTGTGCGTGCCGGATGCTGAGACAGATCAGGTTACACGGCGAATGGGCTATTTCGGTCCCCCAGTAAACCTAGTTGCAATGATCTCCTCTGTGGGGCAAGGAGGAGAAACCGTCATAGGTGCTGCTGCGTACCAGAAACTAAACGAGTCTGGACTCTTGCACTCTAGTTCAGATGTGTCGGCAGTGCCCTTGGGGTCTCGGAAGTTCAAAGACATTTCAAAGATCGAGACTGTGTATCAGATCCTACCTAAAGAGCTGGTCATGCGACGTGTTGTTTGGGAGAAGGAGACAAAGAGGCAGGCGGCCAATACCGCGCAACAACAGAATCAAACACAGTTGACACTGACACCTGTGGGGCTCGAGGCACCGGAGAAGCTCAGCGCGTTTTTGGAAAGAGTGCTAAACGCGGAGCCAAAGCAAAAGGCATATCATATGCCCGTTGAACAGAAGTTGGAACTGATGCTTCTGTGGACAAGGCTCCCACGGCTGCTCCATACAGTGAAGATGGCTCGCGACACGCTGAGATCGATGGAAGCGAACACGATGCACTTGGCCGACGGAGCAGACGTAACTATTCCGCCGTCTGGATTCGTGACCGTCGTCTTTTCTGACATTCAAGGCTCCCCGAAGCTGTGGGAGACGGAAGCCGCCGTCATGAAAGACGTTGTGGCTCGCCACAGCAGAGTCGTCCGCGTGAATGCCGACAGATACAGTGGCTACGAGGTGAAAACAGAAGGCGATGCGTTCATGCACGCCTTCGACAACGTCCTAGACGCACTGGGCTTCTGCTCCTCGGTGCAGACGGGTCTTCTCAACGAAACGTGGCCGGCTGCTCTCAGGCAACATCCGGAAAGCGAGGTGTGCTATCAGAACGGGACTAAAGTATTTGATGGTCCCCGCGTCCGCATGTGCCTTAACTCAGGGCATCCCAAGATCCAGAAGGATCCGGCGACGGGTCGGATGGACTACACGGGTCCGCTGGTGAACCTGACGGCCCGTCTATCGGCATGTGCCCGGGGCGGCGAAATTGTAGCCGGATTCTCCGCTTTCTCGGAGATCACGCGGCTCGACGAGGAGAGGGGCGGGTCCCTGCTGGCGTCGTACTCGATCTATTCGAAGGGGGAGATGTCTCTGAAAGCGCTGGGGGCTATGGGGCTCAGCGGCGCGAACGCTGCGAACAGAGGGAACGAGACACTGCATGCCATCCTCCCGAAGGCGATTGCAGCGAGGTGGCACGTTTGGGGAGGCAACGGCCGGCGCCTATCGGGAGTGGAAACCGGGAAGGAAGGAAAGGACGGAAGAGAAGCGAAGGAAAAAGGGGGGAGCTACTGGACGGTGAATGCGGGAAAGCTGGAGAAAGGAAAGCTGGGCCAACCTCGGCAGAAGCGAATCGACTCCGGCTTCAGCGTCGACGTCATGCTTTCGGAGCTTGGCAAGAGGACAAACTTCGTGATGGGCTTGACAGGGGACGAGAGTCAGCGGACACTCTGCTTCAGCGAGATGTCGAAGATCGTGTCCTTTTCGTCGCATTTGTACAGCAGGCTCATGACGAAGAACGGCCACGATCTTCACCCGTGCATGCTACGCCCGCGTTCGGCACCGGAGCAGCAAGTTTTCGTTAAAAAGATGAAAAACATATTCCTCGCGTTCTTAGAGGACGAGCAGACTCGCTCCCTGAGGGTCTCAGAAACAACCCACCATTCCGTCGACAAGCCGCAACTGCCTGTGCATAGGCCGTCATGGACCCGCGTTACCCCCGCACGTGTCTTTTCAGAGGCAATCGCGCGGCGCCTCGTCAACGAGTTCTCGTCCATCGACGGTGACAACTCCGGATCTATTCACCTCAACGAGATCCTGAGCATGCCTGACGCCCCTGGTCTGTCTCTGAAGCACATCGACGAAAAGAGCTTCAAGCGTTTTGACAAGGACCGCGACGGTGTCATAAACATCTTGGAAGTTTTTCGTGTTTTCTTTCCGACTGTGCGGGTGCCATACCTACAAGCATGGCTGGTCGAGAACGCCCCGCAGCTGTGCCACTGTTTCCTAGGGTCGTAGGTTTGACAGCGCAGTTACACGATAATCTGCGTCCTCGATTCTCATCAAGAGTTGGTCGCGCTACCCGCGGTGCGTGGCTTTCTCGCTTATGATGCATCGGGCAACAGATAGGCTTTGCCAGATGCTCGAATCGGCGATGAGCATATTTCCTCCGGATTCTCTCTCTTGCTCCACGGTTGTGTTAGCTTTCGAAAATCTGTATCACACTTACACCTGCTCTACAACCACGCGTTTCTACGCTATGTACACAGTTTCCTTTTCCTTCTGCCGCCATCCGGCTAACTTACACTGATAGCTCTTTCCGACTAGCGGACGCATGTTGAGGTCCTAGATCCATGTGCTTGGGAGTCTAACGTGGTCGATCTTGCCATCAGGGTGTTCTCGATTAGTCTCCGACGATCATGATGAGTCCCCTTGATGAAGAGAGAGCTTGTGCGGTGGGATGGCCAGGCATCCAAATATATACGACGATGAAAAGACCGTCCACCAACCGCAAAAAGAATTGCCGCCACACATTTTCTTCTGGTCTAAGGCGCATTCTCTCTGGCCCCACTGCATAGTTGGCAACCTCGCCGCGACTTCATAATGAAAAAAAACCGTTCCACTCGTTTCACAAAAACGAATCCGCAGAAATACATCACCCTTTCTCATCAACTCATCAAGAAACGAATTCAAAATGGAGCAGACATTCCAAGGGCAGCATATCTTCATCACCGGGGCGACGGGCTTCGTCGGAAAGGTGCTGATCGAGAAGATTTTGTACAGTTTGCCGGTGGTTGACAAATTGTACATTATGGTGAGAGAGAAGCAGGGGATCACCGGAATGGAAAGGTTGCAGAAAGAGGTTGTGGACAGCCCTGTGATGCAAAGGTGCAGAGAGAAATACGGCGAGGAAGGGCTGAAGGAGATGTGCAAGGAAAAATTTGTCCCCATCGTGGGGTCTCTCGAGAAGCCGCTGCTGGGGATGACCAGAGAGGACTACGACTTGTTGGTCCAGAAATGCACGACAATCATGCACTTGGCCGCGACGATCGATTTCAACGAGCGGCTGGACAACGCTGTGACCTTGAACGTTCTCGGCACCCTTCAGATCCTGTCGCTCGCCCGCAAGTGCCACGCCCGGTCCAAAGGAGGGTTCGACGCCTTTGTCCACTGCTCCACATGCTACGTGAACTACCCCCGCCACGGAAAGACCGTGGAAGAGGTCATGTACCCCATCCCATTTGACGCGGAAGTGATCACGAAGAACATCCTGAACATGTCGGAGGCGGAACTGACGGAGAAGACCCCTCAGCTGCTGAAGAAGTACGGGTACCCGAACACGTACACTTTCACCAAGCGCATCACGGAGCACCTGCTCAACCAGAACAGGGGCAGCGTTCCGATGTGCATCACGCGGCCGTCTATCATCGGGTCTTCGGTGGTGGAGCCGTTCCCGGGCTGGATTGACACACTCAGCGCGTGCGGCGGTCTGTTCCTGACGTCGGCCTTCGGGCTCACTACGCATATCCACGCCAATTCGACGCTGAAGGCCGATGTGGTCCCTGTCGACTACGTTAGCCGAGGTATGCTTATCGCAGCAGCGAAGCTGATTCGCGACACACGGGCCGAAGCAGCCGCCTTCCACGTGACCTCGCAATCCTCTCCGGCTATTGGAGAGTCGCAGCAGCAGCAGCAGAGCGTGCTGTCCGCGGCGAGGCTGATGCAAGGACCCCTGCCGCTGACGGTGAAGAATCTGGAGAAGGCGAGTGGGAACAACACCGCCTTCGAGAGGCCGACCCTCGGCATGGCGATGGACGACGCGAAGAGTGTCACGACTTCCGTGTCGGTCCTCGAACGCGAGCGCTCAGCCAAACCGATGCCCATCTACCACTTCTGCACTTCCGGCGGCCAGAACAATGTCGACTACAAGACACTGTCGGTGGTCGTCCCGGAGTTCTGGCAGCGCAACCCGCCGCCGGGTCCTCGCATCGGCAACGGCCAGGTGCAGATCCGGATGATAAAGAGCAGAGCGATCTGGGAATCGCGGTTCTTCTTTGAACGCGTGCTGCCGTCGCAGCTTTACTACCTCTACTCGCGCCTGCCGTTCCCGAGTGCGCGCCCCGAAGCCGTGAAGCGGGCCGACCGGTTGAAGAAGGCCACCGCCAAAGCGTACGACCTCATCGTGCAGTTCCGCCCCTTCGACAACTTCGAGTGGTTCTTCATGCCGACCCAGGGTCTTCAGCTTCAGGAAATCCTCAGCCCCAGCGAGTACAGCGACTGGAGCACCGACCATCACGACATCTGCTGGTCGTCGTACTTCGAGCACTACTGCATTGGGCTTGTTCGATACGTCGTAAAGCAGGAGGACTTCTCGGTATTGTCTTTTTTCTACAAACGTTCGCTTTTCTTGTTGTGCACACGCGTTGCAACAGGGAATAGTCCATCTCGGCCTCTCTGGACCTCTAATGCCTTCCAATCGGCCAAAAACATGTTTATGTTTCGTTCTGGCGTGTTTGTACGCGCATTCTAGTCGGGTGTGCCCAGAACTAAAGAAGTGTGGCGCAGTTTTAGCACTTCGCCCGAGGGAGGACAGACCAAAGTATGAAACACGCACATTTCTGAGGTCTTGAACGACCTCCGCATACCAAGCTCCGCGGTCGTGGGAACGTCAAACGCCGAAGGAACACAGGCGACAAATTTGGGTCCCTTCGAAGGGTGCTTGCATCAGTCCTGCACGATTCTGCCACGAGCGCGCCAGGTTTCTGGCTGAAATTGGCAGTCCTCCGGGTTGGTACGTGATAAGATTAGCCGCCCGCCGTTTCGAGTAGCAGCTCGCAAGTCAAAACCAACGCCTGACCACATACCGTCTAGCTGTCTAGCTGCTAATTTATAGGCCAATAAAGGGGGGGTAGACCTATTATCCACCCGATTTTCCCGAAAATTCCGCGAACTTTAAAACTAGTGGCGTTAAAAAATTGCTATTATCCAGGCTTTATCCAATGTTTATCCAAGGGCTATCCAGGGTTTTGTTGCAGGGTGGTGTATTTTTCCTTCGCGCCTTCGGCGCAATATTGACTATTGTTTGGTAAAACCAACCTGTCCGGTCGAAACCCAGCACACGTTCCCTGTTAGTGGGGGAACAAGCCAACCCTTAGACAATTCTGCTTGTCTAGGTTAGGAAGAGTCAACATCGAAGGATCGAAAAGCAACATTGCTATGAACGCTTGGCTGCCACAAGCCCCCTTTCCTGCGGCAATTTTTCTGTCACCTCCGGCTTCATCCCTTGAACATAACCGAGGGATTTCGATATCACAATGCACTCCCACGATTCCCGTTCGTTTTCGCCGCCTGGCCGACATTCATCCCCTGCACTGGATGCGGTAGAAGTGCCACAGAACAACCCACAGGTTGACATACCAGTCGTATCTGCACCAGTTGCACCTGCACCTGGTCCGACCAATTCTGCTGAGACAACAGAAAATAGTCCACACCAGCCAGGAGGAGCGGCGCTTCAGCCGTCCTCTTCACAGCGCCAGCAAAGCAAAGCGCACCCACAGGGTGGCAGAGTGTGCTGGTTCACAAAGCACTACATCAAACTGCGGCCTTTGAGAAACCATTGCTCATCCTCTTTTCCGTTTTAACAGCTCTTTTTTCTTGTTTTCACTCTCTCTTGTTTGCTTGTTGGCAACATTTACATTCTATGCTGTTTCCACACTTCTTCTCACTTGGTGTGCTGTTGTTACACTCACAGCAGGTGGATAGGCCCACTTCCATAAAAATTTAACTCACCACTGAAGAATTAAAAAGTTAAATTTATCTCCAAAACCAGTCGACCTATTATCCTATTATCCTAGGATAATAGGTCCCCCTGGATAGTAGGTCTACCCCCCCTTTAATAAGCGTGGTTTATAATTTATCGGCCGCTAATTTATAAATCGTTAATTTTTATTTTTGGCGGCACTTTTTGTGGACTAATTAATTAGAGAAAAGTACCTTAGGGGCCTAGGAACAAATTTAAATGACCTTAGGGGCCTAATCGGGGACCTTTAGGTCCTCAAAATGATTTAAAAATTTGTTTTTCCCGGGGGAAAAATACGAACATGCAAAAAAATCGCTAAGTACAATGCCTGCACAAAATACTGGGCAAAATTTGTCAACAATTTGAAAAATGCATTTTGGGGCCTTTAGGTCCTCAAAATGATTTAAAATTTGTTGTCCATTGGGAATTGTGCCGAAAATGTACTTGTCAAAAAGTTTTTGAAAAAAATTTCGAAAAAAAATTTCGAAAAAAATCTCGAAAAAAATTTCGAAACAAATTTCGAAAAAATGACTGAAAGGCGGCGACGGTGCGAGCCACTTCAGCCCTCGCGTTCTCTGCTGAGGTTCAGTGAGGCCCAGTCGCACTTGAGCCACCACGGCTTTTCGTCTTTACCCGAAAAGCGCTTGTAACTCTAAGGCTGTATTTCTTCACTGCTGTAGTGGATTCTACCGCAAAAATGCGGACATGTTGTACCAACCCCCACCCCCTTCCATAGCCTGTGTTGTCTCAACTTCACACACCAGGAATCAGCTGTGCACCACATGGTAAAGCACTTAAAGCGTGGTAAATGAGAACATGTATCTGAGTGACCGGTTAGGTTGAAACTTTTCCAAACCTCTAGTTGTTGGTCGCCACGGTTACCGAGACCTAAAACACCAAGTCAGGGTTCCTCAGGCCTCAGATCATGTCCTTGCTGACACTGTTGACAAGGTGGCCCCTACCATGGGGCTTGTAGATTCCGTTCACCCTTGTGGAGCCTCGGGGGAAGTTCATCGGCTTTGTGCACTTTGAACCGAGCCAAGGTTGGAATCCCTGGATTCCGCAAATTCACTTTGCTTGTCAGTTCAATGAACAGCCCATGTTATGTGTGTTTTACGTGGGTTTTACGGAGTGCAGCAATCAGCAATGGTCTTCTCTTCATTTGACGTCCCACCTGTGAGTTTCTGGAAATTTTTTTGGGGAAATTTTTGGGAAAAAATTTTTGGGGAATTTTTTTTGGGCAAGGCAATCCCATTGGGATATAAGGGAACAAAATTTGTTGGTTGGGATATAAGGGAACAAAATTTGTTGTCCCATTGGGATATAAGGGAACAAAATTTGTTGACCACAGAACCTGGCCAGACCAGTCAGTCCGACCAGCCTGGACAGACCAGACAGCCTGGACAGCCTGGACAGCCTGACCAGACCGGTCAGTCCGACCAGCCTGGACTGACCAGACAGTCCGACCAGCCTGGACAAACCAGACAGCCTGGACAGCCTGACCAGACCAGTCAGTCCGACCAGCCCGGACTGACCAGACAGTCCAACCAGCCTGGGCAACCAGACAGCCTGGACAGCCTGACCAGACCAAGCCCTGGCGGTTGGTGCTGCAAGATCAACAGGAAGGGTGGGTCTGCTAGGTCCTTGGTTTCTTTCAATGGGAAGAACGGGAACAAAATTAGTTACCCACAGCAACTTCTACAGCAGAACCTGTCCTGCTGTAGAAAGGTACAAGGTTGTTAACAGTCCACACGAATCACAGGAGGTAGAACATGATTCATGGATTAAGTTTGAAAGTACGAATCACAGGACGTGGAACATGATTCGTAGGACCGCTGAGCACAAAGTTACCAAGTTTTCAAAACACCGCAACGGAGCAGGCGCCCGGCAGGCAATAGGCTCGGTCAGGACTGATCCCTCACACCGAAGTGATCACGGGTTGCCTTGTGAGCGTAGATGCGCGGGGCTGAACTCAGGCTGCATGAGTGGGTTTTGTCAGGTAACAATGGCCCTCCACACCGGATCTCAAGAGTAAGCTTCGTTTCCAAAAGTCGTGATCAAGTCTGTATACCCACAGAAGGCGCGAACTTAACGCAAGGACCCTTCAGACGTGGAACGCATTGGTCAGAAAAGCAAACACCGCAACGGAGCAGGCGCCCGGCAGGCATTAGGCTCGGTCAGGACTGATCCCTCACACCGAAGTGATCATGGGTTGCCTTGTGAGCGTAGATGCGCGGGGCTGAACTCAGGCTGCATAGTGGGTTTGCGGAACTGCCGTAGCATCGATCAGCGAGTAAACGTATCCATCCCTGGCCGTGGCGCTCGATGGCTTCGGTAAACCGCATCGCGTATACAGACGAGACTTGACTCCGTACTTAGAGAGCGAATTCCGTCGATCATGGTGCAGATGACTTTACGCAGGACGATGCAATATTACCCCTCCCTTCCCTCTTTGCCCTCCCGAAAAGAAAAGGCGTCGTTGAGCAGAGTGTAAAAAAGGATACGGGTGCACGAGCACGCAGATGGAAAAAATCGGCCAATTTATCCGTAACGTAAAACACGCAAACATGCAAGAAGCTGCAGCGCAACCGGATGCGAAGTAGGGCAGTGCTAAACATGTGCTGACTGCTTCCAGAATTGAAATTGCTGGTGCTGGTCCTGCTGCCAATCTTGTTACGACGGTTGCTTCCTCTTCCTCTGGCCGCATGACCACAAGGGCCGAAGTGGCAGTGAAATTTGAGAAATTGAAACCTCATTTTGGAGGTAAACGCAGCCTCAGATTTGGAATTTTTTTGTTTCAACGGCACCAAACGTCCCCGAATAGTCACTTTGACCCCCGGGAAAATTTTTAAAAGGGGTCCCCCAAAAATTGTCATGACCACAAATTTTGTTCCCTTATATCCCAATGGGACAACAAATTTTGTTCCCTTATATCCCAACCAACAAATTTTGTTCCCTTATATCCCAATGGGATTGCCTAGCCCAAGGTAATCCCATTGGGATATAAGGGAACAAAATTTGTTGTCCCATTGGGATATAAGGGAACAAAATTTGAAGTGGTGGGATATAAGGGGAGTTCACCAATTTTTTTTGGAAATTTTCCGGATTTTTTTTCCATTTTCTTTTTGACAAGTACATTTTCGGCACAAGTTCCCAACGGGCAACAAAATTTTAAATCATTTTGAGGACCTAAAGGTCCCCGATTAGGCCCCTAAGGTCATTAAAAATTGTTCTTAGGCCCCTAAGGTAGGTGGCCCAATTTTTGATTTATAAATCACTAAGGGTAGGCGGGATTTTTTTTTTTTTGGCCCATGTCCGCGCGCGCGTAAATTTTTGGGAACCCCCGGAAAAAAAAAACTTTTGCCAAAAAAAAACTTTTGGGATCTGTGCATTGGAACCGGTCGTGAGAGCGACTGCAGGCGTAGTCACGAGCATGTCCGGCTCGCGAAAAGTCGAAAACCTGTTCATCACACCGATACTTCACGGCGATGCAAATCGCGTAGACTTTGTTTACCTCAGTGTGTATTGACTTTGAAGCTGACTATGCCCGGTGCTGGGTTGGTGCGCTGGGCAAGCAATATCGTGCTACTTTGACGTTGGTGTCAATCTAAACAGCAAGATTTGCGTAGCTCCTGCTGGACGCAGTCGAAGCACGCGGGATACAAGCACAGCCTCAGCCTCGAAAGTGTGCGCGGTTTTACCGGCAAGGCATGTCGGGAGGTTTTGCCACTGTGGTGCGATTATCACACAGAACCAGTCCGGGGCAGTGCACGCGTCTATGCCTTCCGACGCCTCAAGCAGCTACTAGTATCTGAGACTCGACTGAGGAGGCATGAAAAGGACGCGGGGCAAGCGATGCGTTCACGGTGCTTGCGACTTAGTGCACTTGACCGGCGGCAATGCCTTGTGCCGCGGTATATTTGCGAAGAAAACGGCACTCGTCGCCTGACAGTCTAGACCGCACATCCCTGAGCATAACTGCCTTCGTTGCACACGGCGTCTAACCAATTGCCGTGTGCTAGAAGCACCTGCCCTCCGTGCGGATGTCGAGACATCAATGGTCTCTTTCGATGTGGGTGAGGTACATCTTGTGAGTCCGGCGCCGTTTGCTACGCATCAGAAGGTGGCCACTGGCTAAAGCTTGCTGACAGGAGGGTCGGCAGAGTACCGACAAACTCCGTTTACACCAAGCAGGGCATCTTTGTGTACTCGGGTAATATTGACAAAGCCACTACACCCGAAGTGACGGTGTCGACGTCCGCCTTTGGGGGTTTCAACAGCAGACCGCCGCAGAAGCCGCGAGAGCAACCATCCTTGCACAAGGTGGAGGAAAGCAGAAGTTGAAGTTCACCATACTATCTGCGGGTAGCTGGCGCTTATTCTCGCCGATGGAAATGCCACCGACCAGCCGTCAGTAGGCTCTCGCACGGTGGTTCGGTAGGACCGTGACATCGCAATGGGGCATGTCAGAAGAGAGATAAGAGATTGACGGACACCCGCGCAATCGACAGTCCTCTGGGTCACTGCTTTATTGTTCGCAGCGTACCCAGCGAACCGCGATCTCGAGTTCAAACCCGAGTGTTTTTTCTCCTGTGGCATCGTCTATCATCTGCAGCCTCCGACTATGGAAGGTTCTGTCGAAACGCACCCCGCGCGGCGTTCAGGACTGTTGAACTCTAGACTGCCACCGCAACCCCTCGGACACATCAAGTTCATCTTCACACTCACCTTTGAGCTCATCGTCCAGAAATTCTACCAACAACGGGCACAAAAGTGCCAACAGCGGACTGGCCAGTAGTATAGCCGGCACATATGGTGTGACATCCAGTAGCAGAAAGTCTTGTGGCAAAAGTTTTTTTTTTCTGAAAAGTTTTTTTTTTTGCGCGCGCGCGCGTAAATTTCTGTGGGCCGACGGACATGGGCCAAAAAAAAAAAAAACCGCCTACCCTAGATATTATTTTTTTCAAATTTCCCAATATTTATAAATTAAAAACTACATAAATTAGGAGCCAGACGGTACTCACCCTAGGGCCGTTCTCGTGACAGGCATATTTAGCGCTGCAACCCGCGTGTCTCATCCTCCTAGACAACAACCTTCGCTTCACACACAGGCCGACGTTTCGAAGAAGTCAGGAGCCTTCCTCTACGCTCAGGCGCACCTGTAGAAGAGGCAGCTGCGCGCATCTCAGCTTCCCGCAGAAACTGACATTTCTCCATCGCCTTGTTGGTCCGCAGCGTACGAACCAGGCAGGCAGGTCAGAAGTATCCAATGTAGTGTTTACGTCCCGTGCCCAAAAAATGGTGGCCAGCATTGCGTGCCGTTCCACCAGCAAACATCCAAAGACGGAGGCGCCGCAGTCCAGGTGGAAAAGGTTTCAGGGGCGCAGACACCCCCCTGCATCAGTGCACGGCTGCAAGGCCCCAACGCCACAACACACGGAAGTGGCTCCCGGCAGTGTTCCGCTTTCTGGCGGGAAAACGCCCGAAGCCGGCAACGACTACAAACCGCATCTTGTAGTCGAACATCCCTTTTTCTGGCACCGACGGGGCTTCGTGTTTGGAAGGGTCGAGCAGCAATGCCTCTGCGCTGCCAGTTCTGCTCAAGGGTGCCGAGGAGTCGTGGTGTTCGTTGTAACAGGGGGGGGTCTTGCCCTGGGGGCGCGTGTAAGCCGAGTTCTGAGTTCGTGTGTTCCCCCCGGAGAAAGGTCCATCACACTTGCTCAGTGGGTGCGTGTACGTCCAGTTTTGAGTGCGTGAGTTCCAGAGACGGGCCCTGAGGGTGCGACTCTCGTGGTGTTGACCGACACTGGAAATCGACGCTAAACGCGTGCTCGTCACATCGTCTAAGTACCAAGACCCGGACGGCACTCCTCCTGCTCCCCGTGCCTCTATTCACCTTTTTTGTTTGTCTCAACATCCCCCAGCTAGCATTTCCCCCACCCCTCCCCCTTTTTGTCGGTTTAAACAACACCCCACCCCCAACAGCTTCTTTACGTTCTGCACCACAGTTTTGGCCACGTCTTCCCTCTTGCCCTTCTCCTTCAACCCCACTGCATCCACATGCCCCCGCTACCCCCCCTTGCTTTGGCGGACACGCCAGTGCTCGTGCGAAGGCTGATAGGCTGGCATGCAACGGAGAATCCTTGTTGCCTTCGTTGGAAAAGTCTCAACCCGCCGACCGTGAAAAGCTCACGACGGCAACCTCTGCAACCTCCTCCTGACGCGTAAATACCGTCGACGCGCTACAATGCTGTTTGCGCGGAGGAGTGAGGATGGGGAGTCTTTCTAAATTTAGTACTAACAGTCTTGCGGGTTGCCCTTCATTGCATTGTGCGGGCTAAAAAGACGTAGGCAGCGTGTTTTGCTGGTTAATACAAGTGGGAAAACGACCTACCGGCACGCACAACAAAAAAAGCGAGGACCGAAAGTGTAAACACTCCTCTCCGCCAAGGCTGCGACTCAACTATTCCTACCACGAGCACGGGGCACGCCCGTTTTTTTGCAGAAGATGCTCAGAGTTGTCTTCTCAACTAAGCTTGCAGAGACGCGTGCGAGTGGTGTCGGCACCATCGTGTCACTACACAATGCGGCTGGAGTAAACCCAAGAGGTCTGACAGTTTCATGTCCGTTCGGTTGACTGGTGTTCAGCCAGATTCGTCGGTCGGCGCGGAAAGGGCCAGTCCCACGCCAAACGCAGGCCGTCGAAGCTAGCGGACAGCCAGCCATCTGAACAAGAATAAGCTGGGGACACAGCGAAACCGGAGCTCCCAGCAGAAATTCAAAGCGAATTTCTTCTTGGTGTCGGTCGCAACACTTACAAACTTGGCTAGCCGTAGTTAAAGTGTGTAATCATACCTACATCCCTCATACTACCCGCCTCACAGCCTCAAATGGTCAACCGGAGACCCTAAAGCACTGAACCTCTAAACCACAATAAACGTTAGAAAGCCAGTCCTGACACGATGCAGCGACTTCCTACCGCGGAACGTCTGCTCCTTCCCCGTCCCTTCTCCTGTCCTTCCACCCCCCCCCCCCTTTCCCGCTTCCACTTTCCCCAGCACCGCGGCTCTCCTTTTTCTCCCCTCTTCCTTTCTTCGTCCAACTTCATCTGTACCCTCGATCTCCCGACCACTGTGGCGATTCCACAGGAGGGGAACCATGCCTGGCCCGAATAGGGTGCAGCGCACCTCCCCTCCTGCACGCAGTTTTTGACGCGAGAGAGTGACGACGAATCGTGTTTTACGACAGCATTGTATTGGTACTGCGAGCGACAGAGCACCGGAACGGGCCCAGGTTCTCGCTCCTTCTAATCGCCAGCATGAAGCAAGCACCTGCCGAACATGCGCACCTACAGCGTCCCTCTTTAGCAAGCGGTAACAATGCATCTACAGCTACACCATCGCTACTTGGGTAGTATGTCCCCGTGTATCCACCGCATAGCTACAAAATATACCACACGTGTTCCACTACGGTAGGTGTAGGAGGAGGACGAAAGTGGCGAGTGCATTCCATGCCAGTCGGTGACGAGTCCAAGCAGCCACAAGCGGGAGAGGGCAAACTATGACTTGCCTTCTCCTTCTTACCGAAGCCGTCCTTTCTTCTTTCCCGTTTGTCGCGGTACAACGCTTCCTCCCGCGTCGCTTCTGCTGCGCTGGTTGTCGTTTCTCCATCAACAAAGAGAAAAAAGGAAACGGTCTAAAACCCCCACAACGCACACCCCCCCAACCCCCCCTTCGTCTTTTCACCCAACGCGCAATGCGGAGAAAATGACGTTTGTGATGGGGTTGCGAGATGGGGTTGCGAACGCACCCCCTGCCTCCGTGCAGTGCGCAGCTCCCGCGCTGCGGAGAGGGGACCGGGCGGGCTTTCGTAATGGTGCAGTTGCCGCCTCCCAACATGTACGCGCTGGGGGCTGGTGGGCACAGGCTACGCTGCCTCTCTGATTGGTTTAACCCAGTCTACCCTTTGTCTCTTGGAGCTGAGTTGCTTCGCGCTGCTTGAGCTGCCTTCTGTTTGTCGTGAGCCACCCCGTGTTGCCTCCTCGTCGTGGTCATCCGGCAACGATGGATGCAGACAAGCGATCCGCAGATTACTGCAGGAATAGTTGGCTGCCAAGTTGAGCTCGTGCCGGGATTGTGTGAACCCAGACAGGGATGCACTCAAATCGCACAGCTGCAGGATTCTTCTCCATGAGAATGGGGCGAACTGGCTCGTTGTTGTGTGCTCTTCTCCCAAGCCTCCTCTCGTTCATAGCGGTTTTCTTTTCAAACGACCCGGACGGCAAAGAGAAAGAAGAACTACTCTACCACAAACTCCAAAATTCCATGGCAAGGGACGAACCCCCAAACACCGTCGCGAAAAAGGGACGACAAGACTGCGAGCAAAATGCGTTGCTGACAACGAAAACAAGAAAACACATCCTCATATTACCCGCCTCACAGCCTCAATGGTAACCGGAGACCCGGAAACACCGAACCTCTAAACCACAATAAACGCTAGATAGCGATGCGAAACTACGCATTTTCTTTTTGATTTCGGTGCGCACGCTCTTACCTACTTGACGTCCTTCTATCAGCTCCCCCTGCGGCCCCGTGTACAAAGCGCCCTGATAAGGGGTTTCTGTTCTGTTCCCGCTGCTTGCAAACAGGCTGCTAGAAAGCTGCACGTCTGCCAAGCAGTTTTCAAAGCCCCCCTCTCTCACAAGAGTCCCCCCCATTTGAAGGGTCCCGGGCGGTGGTCCAGGCTGACGTGTTACGAACAGCCGCCTGACAGACCAGACTCACACCGCTGGCCTGCCTGCAGACATTCAGGTTCCGCGCTGATGATGATGTGTCTGTGGTTCACAGGAACGAAAAACAGCGCTCCCGAACGCTCCTTTTCCACGCATCATCCCCCGCCCATCTTTGCTTTCCGATTCAACACGAAGCCGACTGTAGTGTGTCTGGGTTTGCCGAGCTTGTAATTTGTTGTAGCACACTCAGATTCCACGCTGACGGTGGTCCGCCCGATTTTTTAGTACTAACAATCTTGCGGGTTGCCCTTCAATGTATTGTGCAGGCTAAAAAGACGTAGGCAGCGTGTTTTGGTGGTTGATCAGAATTCCTTACCTGAAGATACACAGGGTAAATACAAGTGGGAAAAACGATCAACCGGCACGCACAAACAAAACGAAGCTGTCTTTTTTGCGAAGTAAAGAACCTCGCCTTGCTTCTGCTACTGCACGTTGTCGAGCAGACGTACCAATCTGAGCACATTCTTTTAATCCCGGCAACCGGACACCACAGTACCCGAAAGTGACTTCGAGAGCTCCAAAAAATGAAAGAAACCGGTCTATCATGCGTCTAAACGAGGCTTTCTTTTCGCTTCTCCGCCTTCCCCGCCACCCCCCAAAGAAAAGAAGAAAGCCTCCTCTCGACTGTGGAAGTGAGGTGTGAATCGCACCGCCGATAAAATTTTCCGCTTTCGTCGGCTGCGTAGAGGCTCTTGTATCCTCATCTCGAATCCTTCCGGAGGGCACCCACGTTCCGTGGCCACGCCAACCACCCGATTCGCGCTTCGACCCAGAAGAAAAAATGAGCATCAGTTTCCCGAAAGAAAGCATGTCACAGAACACGCCAGAAAGAACGACGAACACGAGTCATCATTCTTCAAACGTTCTGAGCCACAATATCATTGTGTTATCAAGCAAGTTGAAAGCATATCTGTCGTTCTCATGTCGCCAGGTATGCGATCATATTCACCGGCTACGCTCTTGCAGGTGGTCTACTTTTGAAACTGAGCAACGACTAGAAGGACCTAGCTGCAGGGCCCGTCGATCGGAAATGGGGCCTCGGGGTTCCCACGACAGAATAGACGGGGCACCCAAGTGATGCAAGCCCTCTCGGACTGGTGCACGACAGGTACGTTATGGCGCGCCGTCCTGCTGCTAAGATCCACTAGAACCCGCGGTTGGACCAAGAGTGCACGTTGCAAGTGGCCTGGCTGCGTATACGTGCTGGTGCTTTTACGGAGCTTCGGCACTGCGTGCTAACCCCGTTTATATAAGACGTGCAGATGATCGAAGATGCTCGAAGATGATCGCACTCGCTGCCTGAATCATATTGTCTACTCTGTTGGTCGGCCTGTATACGTATGGTGTCCGCGGAAACGCTTTCATTCCGACGAAGAGACGTGCTAACATTGTACCCGTTTTAACAGCACAGTGGTGGTCTCCTGCACCATGTCTCATCGCCGCAGGTCAAGGATGCAACAGCAGTCGAGACAATTCAATCAAAAGAAGAATACCGGGCTTTAAGCCCGCGAAGCGGAAGCCCGGACTGGACCGCTCGCTCGCCTGAGCACCGTCGCAAAACCAGCTCTTCGGCCGGGCTCCATTCAGCATCTTTTTGATTCACCCACCGTGACAGAGCAAGCTGATGCCTCTCGTTTCACCTTTCAGACACGGTTGAGACATGTTCGCTCTTGCTAGGCGCTGGCGCCCGGCATTGTGCATGTGTGTCACAGTTGTTGTTGGGTGATATTGACGAGGCGCCTGACCGTGGACTCAGATCCTGTTCTATTCGTGGGAGTCATCGGCATGTCAATGAGTAGCACGAGGTTACTCTTTTTGCCCCGCTTTGTGTTGCCGGATGCGTCTGAATCAGCTTGTGTAGCGGCATGCCGAGACACAACGCCACCACCGGGTACCGGAAAGCCGAGTCACGATGCCTGCGAAAGAGCCGCAAAGCGTCTTGAGTGGTGTCCTCTTTGGGTTTCGACCAGAATGACCCCCCCGTATCAAGAAAGTATTACCGCAGGGTTCAGCTTCCGATACCGCGCCGCCCTCTCGCGTTTCGAGTCATTTATCGAGACACCGAGTCGCGAAACTCTCCAGCAGCGGCTCCTCTGGGGCTCGACCAAGGATGGTCATCCTCCGCACCAGGAAGGGAATGTCGCCGGAAGGCGCATCTTGAAGAAAGCACCGCCAGAGTGGCTCTTTTTGTGTCTAACAAATGCAATTTGTCAAGAACAAAAACAGATCGATGGCAGCGTACTATCCTCACTCCCGTTCGATGAACAAAACAGGTTTGAAGGAAGTGCGCACCCCGCCCAAACCCAGGTTTACCTGTGTTTCGTGCGGGCCACAGGCACGTTTTATTGTGCGACTCGCGGCCGGACGTGCTACAGCCTCGGTACAGTTTCGAGTGCCGTTCCGCTGAGTGGAATAATTCCGCCAGGTTCGCAGCGAATAAAGCAAGCCCGACCCGTTCAGAATAACTAAGCCGGTCCATCCCTTCCTGATAGGCCGGGACAGTTTGGGTGTTTTGGGTTAGCATGCAAAGAATCGTGTGGCGATAATCTGCATCGCCGGCATCGCGGTTATCTCCTGCCGGATAGACCGAAGTATACAGCTCAGGGATGGACTTCGTGGACGTGATTCACTGCGATAAACAGCGGCAGGCACTTCGATGCAGTTCTAGGAGATGGGGATGGACCGACTTGATATAACGAGATAGAAAGCGCCTCGCAGAATGCCGCCTGCCCTGCCAAATAGATGTGGCGGTGCCTGACTACCCAGAAGGCACGACACCCAGCTTCTGCACATGGCTTGAAGGACCGAAACCGGGACACAGTGCTGGGCACACCACCATTCCGAGCACGTGCTTGCATCCCACCCCACGCGACCGTTTCCTGAGCAATCCTTCACTAAATCCGCGGTTAAAAAAACCTGGCCTCAGTGGTGGCAAGCGCCACGCGCTCTTCAAACCCAAAGGAACATTTTCTCCCCTGGCCGCCGGTCTGCCCCGTTTGCGGCACGTTCTTTCATCACCGCCTTTCCCAATTCGCTCACCCCCGCCCACCCACCCACCCCTCCCCCTTTGTCTTCCCCCTGCGCCTACTGCCGCCCCCTTCCTTCCCCAGGGGGCGACGAACGGACAGATCGACGATTTGCACTCGGCTTCCCGGTTCTGTTGCCGCATCCCAGCGCTTCGCCAACCCTGGCCGTTGTTCAAGGGATCACGAAAAGGAAGAACTAGTGTTCCCAACTTCCGCATGAGCAGCAGGGATGCCGATTAGAATGAGTATGAATGACATACCACATGCTCGAAAGACATGGAGGGAATGCAAATGAAAATGCAAAAGTCAAGACCGTTCCTCACCCATGGACTCGTTCCAGATCCGAGTTAGCATACTCGTATGCGCTCGATCAAATGGTCAAGGTAATCGGGAAGACACGATGGTGAAATACAAAAAAGGCAATCGACAAACTCAAAAGGGCTCGTCGACCATTCCCTGCAGCTTTTTGTTGTATATTCGCATGCTTTCGCGAACGTATCTCGAAAGGAATGTTATGGGAGGAAAGCGATGAACCCGCCCAACTCGCGGGGTAAGCCTAGACACCCCAGCGAGGAAGATGCATTTCTTCTCGGAACGTCCGCCGTCGCCCCCCTCAACTCCACACCCGAATTGGTTCCTTGTACTCCATCGCCTTCGTCATTTTTCTTTTTTGAGCGACAAAGGGAAAGGGAAAGGGAAAGAACAAGCAGAAAAAGGAAGAACACGGGGAAGCAAAGCGAAAAGTACATAAACTCTCAAAGATAGAAAAAAAAAGCAAAAAGAAGAACCGTGAGGTCGCAAGCCGTCGCAGTTCAACAAGCGTTCAAGCCTTTTCCCGTTTAACCGAATCACAGGGCGACAGCACAAGGTGGTGTTTTTGTATCCCGGCTCAGCGCACATTTCGCTACCTGCGTCGACTTGGACACAGAAAGACTTGTTGTGTGACCGTGGGTCTGCAGAACACGTCCATCCCCACTCGGCAGCAGATTACCATGAAGGCGAGAAGAGGCCTGCGTTTACCGGAGAATCCCGCAGAGCGGAGAACGAAGGCCCTCGTTACCCGCTTGCCGGAGGATACGGTCTCCCTCTTGGCCCCCGTTATCAGATGGGCCGATCGCCGAAGGATAGTGTCTCTGGCTTCTTAACCTCGTTACCAGGGCCCCTTGCCGGAGGATACGATCTCCCTCTTGGCCCCCGTTATCAGATGGGCCGATCGCCGAAGGATAGTGTCTCTGGCTTCTTAACCTCGTTACCAGGGCCCCTTGCCGGAGGATACGATCTCCCTCTTGGCCCCCGTTATCAGATGGGCCGATCGCCGCAGGATAGTGTCTCTGGTCTCTTAACCTCGTTGCCAGGACCGCTTGCCGGAGGATACGGTCTCTGCCCTCTTAGCCTCGTTGTCAGGTGGGCCGCTTCCTGGAGGATGCGGTCTCCGGTCTCTTGGCCCCCGTTATCACATCGTCGCTGTTGTCAGTTAGGCTGCCGTTATCATCAGGCAGACCCGGCGTGTGGCATTTCGGCCGGCTGAGTCTCGACGGTTGCTTCCGCTCCCATTCTACTCACTCCTCGAGCCAAAAAAAGGAAGGCGCGCACGACGGCTTGCCCAAGCCTGCCTACCGGACCCAGAGGGCTACGAGTCAGGCGCGAACGCGAACTCAAACCGATCGACTTTTTCATCATGAACTTGGCTGCTCAACCACGACCTGAAAAAAGGTCAAAAAACAAAAACAGACAAAGAAAAGTCGAAAGGCACCGATCCGTAGACCCATACGAGATTCGTCGGCAGAAGCACAAACAAAAAGATACTCGAGGGACTGCCTTGTGCTCATTTCGAAGGAGGCTAGAGGGGGAGAAAACAATACAACTACAAAGTGGGTCTTTTTTGTTGAACGCTTACGCCCGTCACTATACCCAGATTTACCTGTGTTTCGTGTGGGCTACAGCACATTTACCTCCTTTGATCAATCGCAACTGGCAGTCTCCTCAAGCATTTTCTACAAAGCGGGGTGCCTGCACAAAAAAAAGAGAGCGAAAAAAAGGGCGGCCGACCCCGATGCCCCAGCCCCCCGAAAGGGGCAGCGGACTGCCCGCCGGCGCGACCGGCAAGCCGCGGGTCGTCGCGTACTCGATTCCCTTCGAATCGGTCCCGGGCCACCCAGGGGTGCCCGCCGCCTGCACGCCGTCTGCCGGCGCAGCGGCGCAGCCGCCTGTTTCGGCGGAAGCTGGGGTTCCTCGCACGCGCGGTGGGCCGCGGGCGTTGCGCCATCCCCCGACGGCCCGTCTCACCAAGACGATGACCGAGGATTCCGTCCGCACGGTGCCCGTCTCCTCGCCCGCCCAGCCCAGGGGCTCCCGCGCTGATCACGCAGCGGCGGAACACGGCGGAAGCGTGGGCGCAGGCGCGAACAGCGCTTTCGCCCGCCTCCGTTCCGGCAGCAACAGCGCAACAGCCGCCACTGCCCCCGCGCCCGGCGCGTCGCAGCGCCGGCTGCTTCGTCCATCGGAGGCTGGGCGGAGTGGTCAAGCGGATCTGGTGGCGGAGTATCCGGGCACAGATCAACCGCACGGCGTCTCGGCCTCGCCCTCGCCCCGGCGGCCCGCCGTGGAGGAGGCGCGTGCCTCCCCGCAAGGGAGCTGGCGGCAGTCGGGCGGTTCTGTTTCCGTCAACGGCGAACTCCTCGCGCCGCGCTCTGCGCCGCCCCGCGCGAGCGCCTCGCCGCCGCTGTCGAGCCGGAGGAGCGGCCGACCGGTCGTCAGCTTGTCCGCCCTGAACCCAGCGGCCGACGATGCCCGGAGGCCCGCCGTCCCAGCGCACCAACCGAACCCGAGCCAGCCCACGATTCCCGCACACCAATCGAACCCAGGCCAGGTAGCAGTTTCTGCACACCAACCGAATCCGAGCCAGCTAGCAATGCCTGCACACCAACCGAACTCAGGCCAGCTGGCAGTTTCTGCACACCAGCCGAATCCGAGCCAGCAAGCAATGCCCGCACACCGACCGAACCCAGGCCAGCCAGCAAATCCCGCACGCCAGCCGAACCCGAGCCAGCTCACATCCCCCGCGCCCCCGCGCGCCGCCTCCAGCCCGCGGGGCGTGTTCGCCGCGCCTGCCTTCCCTGCGCTGCCCGCCGGCGGCGGAGGAGTCGTGTTTTGCCCGCTGGCTGCCGGGCGCCGGCCGGGACCACCGGCTGCGGCGGCGCCGCCGTTCGACCGGCGCGCCGGCGGCGCGCTGCGCGCCGCGGCGCGCGAGGCCGAGCTTTCGACCGCGCTGCGGTGGAACCGCGCCGCGAGCCACGCCGAGCGCAAGCGGCTCGAAGCCGCGATGCAGGCCCGCATCGCGCGGCGGCTGCCGCCGCCCCCGCGCTCCCCCCCCGCGGCGGCCCCCGGGGCCTCCTGCGAGAGGCGAACAGCCGCCGGCCACGTCCACTTGCTCGCGTTGTCGGACCTCGACGACGGGTGCGGGGCAGCCATCGCCGGCTGCGCGATGCGCCGCGCCCGCCGGTCGCAGGCTGACTGCCGGAAGGCGCGGAAGCGTGCGCACTCGGCTGCGTCGGGGGTGTACGCGGCGCTGAGGCGGTGCGAAAAAGAGGGCACCCCGCCGAACCCCGCTGCCGCAGCCGCCGGGCGGCGGTCTGCTTCGGAGCCAGGGGCCCGAGGCGGCAGGGCTCGGCTCGCCGCAGCCGTCTCGGGCATGAGGAGCGCATCGCGGGCCGCGTTCGCCGCCGACGCCGTCACCGAGCACGCCTCTCGGCAGTCGCTCTTCGCCCAGAGCAGGCACGCGGCCGCGCAGCAGCACGCCGCCGCTTCGCTGGCCGCCGATGCGCGGCAACTACGGTGGTGCGTCCATTTCAAACCCCCCCTTTTTGTGATGGCCCTTAGTAATATTATCAAAAAGTGCCACTTACTACGGGCTTGCGGGCTTGCGTGCTCACGGATCAACGCGCCTCCGCAGCGTTTGTCTAGAACTCGCCACCGTACACCCACAACGCACGCGCCACCTTTCAAGGCTGCTGCTCAGGAGCTAAGGCTTAAGACAGGGTCAGTCAAATAATGCATACCTCCCCACAATACAGCCTTGCGCCGCCCAGCCTTGCGCCGCCTGGGAGTCCCACCCCCGCCCGCGAGGTCGACTGGGGCTTGCTGCAGCATCAATGGAGCACGCAGCTGCGGAAGATCAACAACGACAGGCTCGCGCTGCAAAGAAGCAGCCACCCGCACCCGAGGCACACGACCGCCGGTCGTCTTGTGTGAGCTTGTTGGTTGTGTGGCAATGCACGTGCGACGCAAGGTGATGCCACTGCAAGTGAAGCGCGTAGCGGAAGATCGACCCACTTGCACTACAACATCGGCTGAAAGCACACCAGAGTGCTGGCGAGTCAGTCCCTGATGCCTCGTGACACATTCGCTTGTGTTCTCATAGCATAGGTGATTGTGGCCGTCGCCTGGTGCATTCTGTGGCTGACGATGCGGTGCCGAGCACAGAACTTCCCCAGCACGTCCTTCCACACACCCTTCCCAAGTGTCGGGCATTTTTACACACTCGCTTCCTCCCACTGTACCTAGACGACCGAAAGAAACGACACCGACCCCACCCACTGTGCACACTTACTAAATCCTGGCACGTCCGAGCAGTATTAGTTGTCGTTTAGCCCCACCCCCCTCGCTTTTTTTTGGGTGGCCTGCCGGCGTGTTCTAATATACCGGACCTTTAAACCTCAAAACACTCTACAAGAGAATGGGCCAGTCTGCGCCCAGCATGGGGGCTCCCCGAGAGCTCGGCGTTGAGCCCGAGTGCCGCGTAACGATCCGTCCCTCCCCAGTTGTTCTGCTACCCCGCCCTTGTGCTGTACTGGACGCGTGCCACGTCGCGCAAAAAGAAAAATAGAACCCATCATCGTTCCCCCTTTTTTAGTGCCAACAGTCTTGCGGGCTGCCCCGCACTGTGTTGTGCAGGCTAGGAAGCCGTACGCGGGCGTGTCTTGGTGGGTTGATCAGGCTGCCTTAACTGAGGATGAACCAGGGTAAACGCAAGTGGGAAAACGGCACACACATCCAAAACGAACAGCCTATCCTTTTGTGACGCACTACGCCGTCGCGGCTGCAGCCTGCGCATCGTCAGCTTTCCGAACACGGAGTGGCGCGTCCTGTCTCTGGTCCGGGTTTGTTAATGAACGTGCCGTTCACCGTGATAGAGGAGAAGGACGGAGGATTGCGGCAGAGGTTCATCCTGTGGACCAGGGACGCAAACGACGCGGCCAATAGCACGGGCTACGAGGCGTCATTATCTCAAAATGTGCAAAGGGACCGGGCAGTTCCGAGACTGACCTGTGAGCGATGCCACCTCCCCGAACGAGCGCTCGGATCAACGTGCGTCTGATGGTATGACGCAGCTGTTGTATGGAATCACCGACGTACACTACGCCTTCATTGCTGCTGCGGCAGCCAGGGAGGCAGCTGTGCCTGGTCAACTGGCGAGCTCTGGGGCCCGATGATGGCTATATATGCCCTAAACGGGGCTGCATCCTCGTGTTTGCAGCCGTGTTGTGCGTCATCGCACCTTTCGCGGCCGCGATTGGACAGTCGGGATTTCATCGCTGACGCGTTCTGAACACAAACCACGTTTGGAAGACACGCACAGAGTCCAGTCTACACCTAAGCAATTCTACACTATACTCTGCTAACAAACCCCACAGGCTCGAAGTAGAAAGTAACAATACCACAAAAGCGAACTTTAACTTTAAAAGAAGAGCGAGCGCGAACACACACGCAAAGAAAAGAGTAAAAAGGAAAACCGAGACCCCAGCGCAACCAAAAAAAGGGGAAGAAAACTTAACAAATACAAGGGAGGTTTGGGGTGTGAGACGTACCAAACAAAGCGGTGAAAAAAAAAAAAAAAAAAAAAAAGCAACAACCGCACCAAACACAAAAAAGAGCAACTAGTCCGTGCGCCAGCTCCGGCTGCATTCGGCCCCTTAACTCGCAAAACCGCACCCTCAAAAAAAGAACCACAAAAAAACAAAAAAAAAAAGCAAAAAAAGAAGAAGACAAGCACCAAAGCCGCCCAAGCAACAAAAGCAAAACAAAAGAAGAAAACAACCTCCCAAAAAGAAAAAGACACCCACCCCCTACAAACGCAAAAGACGATGTGTCTCGCCACCAATGCGACCCGCGTTCCGGCTGCGGCCGCCGTGTCCAAGAGAGCACGGGAGATGGACGCGATCGTTGAATGGATCATGGGCGCCGTGCAGGAACAGGAGCCCGAGAAGGACGTGTCTGTGTACGATGCGGCGGCGATCCCGGGGGTGCCGCTGGGCACGTACATCGCGCGCTGGAAGAAGGAGCTCAAGGGCACCAACATCGTGCCGATCGCGTGCGTGTATCTCATGCGATGGACCGAGGCGGGCCACCAGCTCACCCAGTACAACGTCCACCGCGTCATTCTCTCCGCCCTGCTCGTCGCTGCGAAATGGCAAGTGGACTACTCCATCAGCATGACCTCGTACTCCTACATCGCAGGTTTGCCCCCTTTCACACACACCTACCGTGGTCATACTTCCGAGAAGGGAGGCACCACGTAAAAACGGGTCCGTAACACACACACACCTAGCCGCTCGGCAGAAACGTAAAAAAAACCCCGAAAAAATGGGCTAGATTCCGCGCAGGGATTCCCCAGAACTGAGCTTTAACACACACACCTACCGTCTCCCCCCGGATACATTTTGCAGCCAGCAGCACACGGGACACGAGCCATTGTCAAACGAGGCAACATTTCCGAATAGCGCGGGGTCACTGCGGGCAGCAAGACGGAGCGTCAGCTGTGACGTGAGGAAGCCTACTGCAACAGGGGGGTTACATACACCTAGCACACTTGCATGAGCACCTTCGGCGCGTCAAGTTGGGAACCTTTACGTTTTGAGCGAACTCCTCATATCCACTCGCCGAAAGCGAGGTTGGAGGGGGTAAAGCAAAGAAACTGACAAACGCAGACCTCACCGTTTGCCCCTTCGAGAGATTCGCGCCACTTCTCCGTGCGAGCGAGTCTCGGAACAGGATTCACAACTGTGGCCCTAGTCGTCAGGCCAAGCTCATTGCACAGAGAGAGCTTGCCACGTCCTCGGGTGATATGTGCCGCCTCTGTAAAGTAACTCAGCGCTGTTGCACAGAGCCGAAACCCCCGTGAAATATCGACCAACTGGGAGACTCTAAAAAAACCTCGAAATCAATGCTAAAACAGGCGTCTGCAAAGCTGAGCTCCAGCGGCTCGAGATCCAGTTCCTCATCGACATCGAGTGGCAATGCCACGTCGACGCACTTTGAGCATCGAGTAAAAGTGTACATTCATGCAGAGATCACGCACTGTTACGAAACTAGTGTAGCTTGATAAGGTCACCCGCGAAAGGAGCCGATCTGATGATGCACGTCAGCGATGTTTGCAGGTGGCGAGGAGAGGAGGAAGGCAGAACGGACTTGTCCTCGTTTCACTCAATCGAGTTCCACGCACCACCACCGACCCTCCCATACGATTATCCGGAAATAAGGAACGAACCACGAACCCACGGGGGGAAAAATGAAAATGAACCGGGAGGGAGGGGGGGGCAAGAAAAGATAGGCGTTCGTCGCTTTCACGGTGGAACGAACAGGTGCTCCTTTTCGAGGAGGGGAGGCCGCTAAAAAAAAAAACCGGAGGGAACAAAAAATGAAAGAAAAAGCGAACTCGAAACTGGCCAAAAAAAAAAAAAAAGCAGCCGTCCCAATTCGAAAGTAAGCAACCTGCCAGGCTTGGGGGTAGGGAGGTGCGGGGAACAAGAAAGAACCGATGTACGTGGATTGAACAGGGAAAGAAAGAACACAAGTTGTCTACAGGGGGAAAAAAAGGCGCACACGCGCTCAACAAACAAGGGATGGCCTTTGTTGCGTTTGTGGCGTCTTTGCGGATGCATGAAGTTGCAAACAGAACGGAGGCGCCGCAAACGCGTCGTGAGGCAAGCAACCGTCGAGCAATGCCAAAGGTTGTGATGGCAAAGAAAACGTATGTGAGTGTAAAGCGCCCGGCGCGCTCAAGCAAGAACAAACAGGACGGGCAAACTGCGGACTGTGCCCGAAGCGGCAAACAGAACGGAGGCGTCTCAAACGCGTCGTGAAGCAAACAGCCGTCGAAGATATGCCAAGGTTAAGACGGTAGGCACCGCATGTGAAGTTGCAAAAAGCGTCTAACGCGCGCAAGCAAGCAGAACCAGACGGGGCAAAAAACGGACTTTGCTTGTTGTGATACCCTTGCCGATGCAATGCAGGAAGTTTCTAACCGAAAAAGAGCTCCCTAGCATAGCGTGTTGATACCGTAGAACCTGAAACAAATGTGCTGCATAGCAGGAACACGATACGTTGCCAAAGCAGGGTGCATAAAATAAAAGAGAAGTAAACTTCACCGGGAAATAATAATAGAATAGAAACGACGAATCAACAAAAGCAGAAGAAAAAAAAGAAGTCCTGCACCCGCCCTGCTTTCCGTAAAGGGCGCGCAACCGACACATTTCATCCTCTTCCCCTCTGGGACAGAGTCCTCGTATCCTCGGAATTCCGACTTTTGTTCTTCTTTCTTAAGTCTCAGGCCTCCTATTGTGACCAGCATGATCACATAGCCCCAGCCCGCTATCATTTCTCACTGCGTTACAACTCGTTCCGTGGAAAGAGGCAGGAATAGCCCCAATGCAAGTGCGCGTACCTGCGGTGACACGTAAATTCTTATTCTAATAGAGTAGGTAGCAACCCTATATATAGTATGGTATGGCAGATCCCATTGGACAACGGTCAATCTTTAACTCTAGAAAGTGAAGACTGTCGTCATAGAGCGCGAAACAATCTTCAAGGAATCGGATCAGGTGTGCGCACGTTGTACCGACTTCTGTGTTCTGCTGTCGTCGCGTTGCTGTATTGGGGAGCATCTTGTTATCTTTCGCGGAAGGCAGCCGCTCTAGGCCACACGTGGCGCTGGTACCGGCGTATACAAACCGTTTTCCCTGTGCCGGTTGGTACAGGACACACCGTGGCTTGTAATTCCTTCAAAGCGCGGCCCTTTCCCCCCCCCCCCCCCCCCCCCCCCCCCCCTTCTTTTTTGACGAAAAGGAAAAAGAGAGAACAAGAACCAACAGAAAAGAAGACGAGGAAGGCCTCCCTCCCACCCGGTTGGGGGGAGGAGAAAGAGGATCGCTGCAATCTTTCATCTTATATCACCGGTATTAACCCAAAAGAGGGACATTTTCCATTCTCATAGACCCCGCCTGCCCCCACCCCGTAGTCTCCAGAAATACAATAGGAAAGAACACCCCCATTTCAGGCCATCTCCCAAGGAGCTTCCAAACCGAGAAGCCCTTCTACAGGCACAATACGCGGCCGGAGCCTCGGAACATCTAAAACCCCCCTGAGAGTCCCCCTTGCCCAGACTCAGACCTCACTCTTCAACGAACACCACTCCGCCTCGCATGTCAATTGGAGACTTAGCACCACCGGCTTCTCAGCACGAGAAGCAGTCTTACAAAACAGAGAGCTTCGACTGTTATTGATTCGGCTTCCAGGGAGCTGCAAGAGAGATACATTCCCGAGAACGTAGAAGGAAACCAACCAGCAGAGGTCCAGTAAGAGTTGACCAGGAAACAAAAAGAAGAATCCTCTCGGATTCTCAAGCGAACTTTGACTCTAAAACGCGAACGCCCCCCAAAAATATGACGGCGTCGGTCCGCTGGAGTGGCCTGCCATAGGCAAGCAGTACGCATGCGTAACCACTACTGGCAGCAGAACATAACTGAGCCGGTCCGTCCCTATCTCTTGAACCTGCATCGAAGTGCCCGCCGCTGTTTATCACAGTGAATCACGGTCCACCACAGTCTATCAGGTCTATCCCTAGTTCCTAGAGCTGCATCGAATTGCCCGGTGCTGGATTCTTCGGTCTATCACGGTTGTCAAGAGGGGATGGACCTGCTCAATAACGAAAAGCGGGGAAAAGACAAAGCACGAAACAGCTGGCTGAGCGAATCTCGCCGGCGCCACAAAAAAACGAGGAGCTTTTTCGGACGGTCTGACTACCGGAAAAGCTTGCAAAGCACATGTACATCTATGGCCCGTTTTGTACTGTCGCGTGTGGAGCTTGCGGAGTCCCAAACCTCCAGACCTGTCAGCATCATGAAGGCACACCGCAGCCCACCATTAGAAGATCCGCGAAATTACGCGGCTTTTCCGCTTTGTTCTTGACGTGACCAGGCCCGCAGCGGCTCGAAATAATGCCGCGAACTGGGGTAGGATCGTGCAAAAACTCTCCTGGTATAAGCCACGAGGACTCCTTTCGTTTCGTTTTGGTTCTCTTTTGGTTCGCCGAAAGCTTGCTGGGCGTAAGCCAGCGCTCCCTCTGCATTTAGGCGGCTTTCGGGTGTTGGTGTTCCTGCGGCAGCTGGGCTCTAGGCCTGTCGAGAACTGATGTCCCCAACGGGAAATATCTGCAGAAACTGAAGGTGTCGGTCGCATTAATCACAAACTTGGCTAGCCGTAGTTAAAGTGTGCAAATATGTCATCCCTTTCACTACCCGACCCCTAGCTTCATTGGTCAACCGAAAACACAAGCACACGTACTGCCACTACCGCAGATACGATACACACAATAATATAATATACGACACCTTAAAGGAACCCTTTCAGCAATGGTTATTCGGTGACTATAACACCCTCGGATCTCCAAGTGAACTTGCACTCGGGAAACGGATAACGGATCCGAAGACCCTAACCCCACAAGGGAGCAGCTGCCGTCTTCCCATCATTGGATAAGTAAAGCGACAACAAGAGTAGTTTCATTGTTGCGGCCTCCCACCTATTCTACGCCTCTCGTGTCACTGCACAAAGTCAGACTAGAGTCAAACTCAACAGGGTCTTCTTTCCCCTGAAAAAGAGGTTCTCTGAAGAAAGTGCAGTCAGCGGGAGCATGTTGTGAGAGCGCAACACGTTCGCGCTTGGGGTCTGGTGGGCGGGTTGAAACCCACCGCCACCGGAGCACAACCGCATAAGCGGTGCTATATTATGGCATAACACCTCCACGTTCGTCCTTCGTTCCAGTGACCCGAGCCTTGCCGCGTTTACCGTCCAGCCCGAAGCCGCCCGCACGCCCTCCAGTAAGTACTCTTCGAAAAATAGTTGCAATAAAACATACCAAAAAAACAAGCTTATTTCGGACCGTCGACACAAAAAAACCGCGGTCCTTCTAAAACCCCAAAAATCTTCATAAGCAGGAAACACTGCCGAAACAGAAAAAAAAAAAAAAAAAAAAAAAAAAAAAACACAAAAACAAAGACAGAGAGACCAACGAAAAAGAGATGCGGCTCACGGAAGTTTCTGCGAGCAACAACAACAGGTTCTCGCTTCGAGCTTCGGCCGCCTATCGGGGCCAAACCATGTATCCGCCCCTCCACAGAAAAAAAGTTAGAAGAAGCCGCCGCGCGCAATCACATTTGTCATAAGCAAACGTGTGCGTCTGCAGGTTATCAACGTTCTTCTGCCCTCTGCCCCCCCAACCGCCCACTCCCCCCTCTCAGGCGGTTCCTGCATGTATGCAAGTAGCCGTCGAGGAAAAGAACCCATAGGGTTAGACTTCTTTTTCCTTCTGAAAAACATAACTCAAACCAGCATCAGACACATCCCTCCCACCTCCCTTTTTCACGACCCCCTTCGTTCTTACCAGGAGAAAGGGGGCTGTGGAATGGGGCGGCAATCGAGCGTGTTGGTTCTGTTCAGAACAGCTTCAGCCGAATACGAGCCCTCGCATGTTAGTGACTAGGCTTGCAAAGTATCCAAACGAATCGCGTTTCGGAAAACTTGCGTAAGCATCGTTTTCCGAGATAATGTTGTTGTCTTCTTGTCCTTTTTGAAAAGGAGGCACATGCGCAGTTGGGAAATGCTGACGATCGCGGGATCGGAAAAACTACCGTGCCCAAGAGATACAGTCTAGAAAGCTTGGGGGTTTATGGATGCAAGCAATCTCGTCGGTACGCTGCGCCCGTAATAATTACATACCAAAGAGAACCGGAGCAGCGCTGTATCAGCAACAAACACGCTTCTCTCACCCTTTCCCCTTTTCTTTTTCGTTGTTGAAAATAATGCAAGTCCTGCAGGGAATAGCTGACTAGGCCTCTTGAGTTTGCGCCGCTCACGATTGCGGGAGTCGGGAAAACCTAACGTGCCCTAATATGGGGACGACCACCGTTTCACACGATAAGTAAAACGAAGAATTGGAAGAACGTAAAACACCGTGCGTGTCTTTTTAGGTCCAACAAAATTGTCGAGATTCAATTTGTTAAGAAGAGAATCCGATCGATGGCAGCGTATCATCCTCACCCCCGTTAGATGAACAAAACAGGGTTGAAGGAAGTGCGCACGAACAGTCTGTTCTGCTAAGAGCTGCGACTCAGCTATTCTCGAGCATCGACCGCGTGAAAAGGAAACCTCGGATTTACTTCCAGTGTCGGGGAACGCTTTCGGGGTCCAGTGTCTGCAGCTGGCGAAGAAGAGCAACACAAGGTCTCTCCGTGGGTAGGCGGAGGCTACAGCCCCGCGCGCGCGCAGGCGAAACCCAGCGACCCGTTTCATTCTCTGTAGTCCTGTCGTACCGAAGGGAACATTTCCGGAACAACGGCGGAGCACAACGAATTGTGAACGAAACCAACCAAAAAAAGGTGCTAAGCTAGGAACACCTTCCCGCCTGAGGGGGGTTTTCCCCTGGGCAGGGAAGTTGGTGCCGATCATTCGTTTATCACTTTCGCACACGTCAGGAAGTGTTAGGGTCGGCAATGCGGAGGCAGAGCCCGGGTCGTCGGCAAACCTCTCTTTCCGGCTATACCCACTAGTCGTCCCGTGTAGTAGGACCAGATACTGGGCCGTGCTGTTGCCTGCTTTTGCCATCGCGAGACCCGACCCCGGAAGCATTCTCAAGGGAAGTGCACCGCGTTATGCATCTCTCGAACAAAAAGGTATTTCATACCCACACATACTCGTGACCACAAAAACATATAACATTGATGAAGTACTGACCCGGGAGGCCTGCACAGCTCATGCATAAAGACCCAGGGAATAACACGCAGCAGAACTCGTCCCTGTCTTGTGCAACGCGCGCAGGACAAGGAACCGACTACAAACGCCGCACGAATGCCGCAGGGCTTGCGACTCTGCTAGAAAACGCTGCGGCCTTCTCTCTGTGCCTGAGGCAAACGCTCGATAGTGGACGCATCACCGAAGATCAACTGTCTGAGAGATTGCAGGTGCTGTGAATGGCGCTCTGTGCCACCCGTGACCCCCGTTTTCTTCCGCGCCTTCTTGCATGTTGTGCCTGCAATGAAGTGTCAGCTTGGAAGTGTTACGAGCATTTCGCTTCATCACAGCGGAATATGACTTCTGCCCAGCGCCTTTCAGTCAAGCCAACGCTGAGAGTAAGCGCGGTTAAACGGCGGGAGACTATGACCCTCTTAAGGTAGTAAAAGTGCCTCGTCTTCTCAGCTCTCAGTTGTTTCCGGACGACGCATGTGAGTGACGCCGTTTGCGAGGTGGCTATTTTGCAGGGACTTACAGTTGCCTCGTCCTGCCTGGCCTGGAAGGCGCTTCATCCATGGATCAAGAGAAACTCACGCTTTTTTCACCCGTATCAAAAAAAAAAAAAAAAAAAACAGATAAATGTCACATGCGTGGCCCCGATGTTTTTGAGGCAGAGCGCCAACGTCACGCAACTAAGAGCAAAGAAGAAAAAAGCCCTTCTTGCCGCCGAACAAAGGAAATACGAAATTCTGGGCACGGGAAACAGTCTAGAAACTTTCAACGGTACGCAGAAGGGGAACACGGAAGCCAGTGCAGCAAGGATACGTGCCTGATACTTCGTGACACGTATCGTACACGTGGTAATATTGAACACATATCTCGTGACACGTATAGTACACGCGATAATATTGATATGCGTCTATATTACATGTTGTAGACGTGATAGGTTTTGTATCGAGTTGACACAGAGCACCGTAGTCTCCCCGGTATCCCCTGTGTATCTCACTCACAGACCCCGCTGTAAAATCGTGATGCACAAAACGTATCATATAATTGATACGCATCGGCGGTTATGCAGCATCAAAAACAAAGGAAGAAAAAGAAGAAAACTAAAAGAAACAGTCCAAAAGAAGCAAAGTACTTGAAAATACTTGTTTTCTTGTTTGGCAGATTGGGACGAAGACGCTAGAGCCCTTCCCCGCGTGACCTTTTTTCGAAAAGTATAAAATGAAAAAAAAAAAAAAAAAAAGAAATTAGCCCGAAAACGATGGCCCTGACGCCATGGCCTCTCTTCTTCTCCCCCTCCTTTTTTCTGGCTGCCAACCCGTCGAAGCTCATTCGCAGCTCGACACGACTTTGAAAAAGTGTGCTCTGATCCACGAGCCGAGACGTGGCATTTGCACCGCACCGCTTCATGCCCACCTGCAGATGAACCGCGCCTAAGCATATCCACGGGGCATCACCCGTGGGCAGTTCTTTGCAACCATACGTTTACAAGAAGATACAAAGCGTAGTTCCACAGAGAACCGCCTTGCCCGATAAAATAATAACACCCCCACCCCCCGAAGAACATGAACCAGCCGAAACTTACCAAAGAAAAAGAGAGAAGGAACCACAACGTTGTGCGCAGTGTGCTGTCGTCGTGAAGAGCCCGTGAGGACGCAAGAAGCCGTTGTCGGTCCAAATTTGGAAAATGGGCCGGAGTCCAAGCCAATGCCCTGCTCAAAGGGACGGCCGAAAAAGAGAGAAACCTAGGAACAGAAGCATACATAAGTGGAAAACTAACCGAAGAAAGACCCACCGAATCTACATAAATTAACGGCCGGCCCCCATGGCTCTCCCTGAAGGGCCTCCCGTCCCCCGTCTGCCACCCCACAACACACGTGGTCCACTTGCACGCAGGACCCTCTCCCCCTTGCCTTGGCCCTGCCAAACACACGTTGTTGTTTCGCCTTGTCGGCAGCGATAATCCTGCCGCAGCCCTTGGGACTTTTCTCTGACCTTTCTCACGCGAATGACGTGACGAACGCCTCCGAAACCCCACGCGGCTGGCGAGCGAAACTTCGAGGCAAAACGCGCCTACACACACACACACCCGGCTGCACGGTGTCTCCAGTGTTTACGAAGCCGGAAAACATGCGCGCTGCACCCGTCTGCGAGAAGTGCGAATTTGTGGGGGAGGGGGGTGGCCGTGGCAAACCAAAAAAAAGCCCCCTTTTCATTTCTTTGCCTTCCGGTACGTGTGTAATTGTCACCCCCAAATTGCAAAAGTTGCTGATGGGTGGCGATTCAAACGTGTGGGGTGACAATTGCGCGCGTGGCCCTAGGTAAAACTCAATGGGATTTCCAAAGGCAATCCCATTGAGATGTAAATGAACAACGTTTCAAGTGTTGGGATGATATTACAAGGGAACCACACCTTCTATTTTTAGCCGCATGCAAACTCGTGTGAATAAACTGAACCGCCCGAGTGGGACCATGATAAATTACCACCCGCAACCACTTCGAAGGCTGTTGGGTTCACGGTATTGTGGATCAACGGGGGTCAATGGGGGTCAACGAAGCCCTCCATTATTCCTTGTTTCACAACAAAAGTACGAAATTCTTTCTCCTACTCTCGCGGTGTACGGGTTTATGACATTTCTGCCTCAAGCGAACATCTCAACACTAAAAGGAAGCCTTTTTGTTTTGCCGACGGTCAACCCCCCCCTCCTGGAAACCTTAACAAATCCCGCCGGTCTCAAGCAAGCTTTCACACACTCTTTAACGGTTGCCGAAAAGAGGACCCTTCCTCTTTCTTCTGAGGCAAGCCTTTCCACGTCTCGATCCGTAGCGTGCGCTGTGAGTCGGGTGGATCCGAGAGCACCTCCCCGCCCAGTAAGTGGCGCTTCGCTCGCGAAGTCTTTTTTTCCGGAGTTCTTCAAAACCTCGTCACCCTGCGATACCACCCATATTTCTACTTATCTTTCATACCTCCCTCTGGCGCGTCGCAATGCCGACGCCACACTATATACGAATAACCCTCGTCCCCCCCCCCCCCCCCCGGGTTGGCCATTTTGCTCAAAACACGGCCTCCCTCACCATGTCTCTGGAAGTGTGCGGCCTCGACCCCTGCTCCAAATACACTGAGAGATGAGCTGTCACCACCGAAACCTGGTTTGAACCTCAACGTGTTTTTTTTCTCTGGGCTAACAATGCATTGTTGGTACTCAGAATAGAAGTTGGCAGCGTACTACATGAAGCTTACCAAATCAGGTGGGTCCGCTAGTGCGCACAAACAATTTCTTTCTCTTTTTTTAGGACGCCGGAAAGAGAATACGAGCCTCCCGCAAAAGAGGACAGAGTTCCGTTGGAACCCGAACCGCCTGAAGGGAACCCGGCAAATCTGCCGATATGCCATTTTATCCCATCTGCGTAAGCCTCGGCGAGCCACCCTTTTTGCGGCCAGACTGACTCCCTGACCGTACCACGGGAGGAGGTCTGAAACCTGGACTCTTTCTGTGGGCTTTTAACAGGCCTTCCGACAAACATGCCCGGAACGATCCTCTAGTCCAAGATTTCACCATCCTAGGGCCCACTTGATCCTATCTGCAGACATTCACGTTCCGCGCTGACGATGGTCCGTCTTGTGTCCGTGGTTTAGGACCGGAACACGACGCAGACGGGACCAGTGCGGCGTTGAGCCACTTGATGCAAAGCATCAAACATACATGGCAGTGGCAGGATTCTGCTCAAACTCTAAACTAAAGTTCCCCCCCGGAAACAAACACCCGGGCCTTCGTCTTCATGCTTTCCCTCCACAGAGACGGCTACCTACGCGGCCGCGCCTTCTCGGTTGATCTTGCTGCGAGAAAGGCAAGCACCTGATCCGCCGGGTAACAACTAGAGTAACCCACAGAGCAAGCAGGTGGCGCTGGGCCTCCTGGCAGCTTCGTCAGGGTCTGCTTGCTGCCCCTCCCCACGTGGTACTTATGCATCAGAAAAAGGCACCCGCCTTCTTATTTCGGTTCGGTTTTGATTCCTGTCGCCACCGTGGACAGCCGTGTGGGGGGGTTTTTGCGAAAGAACGGCGAAAGGCTGCAATGCAACAGCATACGGCCACCCCCCCCCCCCCCCCCCCCCCCCCACGTTCTTGCAACCCCCCCCCCCCCCCCCCCCCCCCCCCCCCCCCACACACGTGCGCACAGTGCTCAAAAAGTTCCTGCATCAAAAACGAAAAAAAATGGAAAGAAACAGCTGCCTGGGCCACCCTTCGACGTCACTGCCGTCGGTGGCTCGGAGGAAAAGAAAATAATGGCCGGGCGCAGCTGGCCTCCCCTCCCGCTTCGGTTGAGCTTTGTTGGTTTTACCATCGTCGATCGGCGCACCCTGTTCTGCTTTGTCGCAAGGGAAGGGGACGGCGACAAACCCTACTTCAAGCCCGGGCAATTGCGGGCAGCAGTATTTTGACTGTTTCCTCAAACGAAACGCTGATTCGCGAGGAACGTACAGGTGTGATGGCGCCAGCTTCCCGTTGGCGAAGTCGTGGCGACGCTGGCAGCGTGTTTTGGGGAGGAGATGCAAGGCGAGCGATCGTGGTTCACTCACTATATTTAGCTGGCTGTCCTCTCTCTCCCCCCCACTACATACAACCGCCGCGCCTGTTCTTTTCTTCTTGCAGGCGAGCTGTGGGGAATGGACCCGCCGCGACACGATTTACACATGCGTTTCGATGCTGCTGCCTGAACGTGCCGGGCATACCGCGTACGTGCAGCTTTTGTAGACACACAAGCCCGCGACAAAGGGGAGTGCGACGAGAACAGACGATATCTGGCGGAACTACCACCCCTTCACAGAAGTCCAACCCGCCTTCTCTCCCTATCCCGTCATAACCAAAAAACCGACATCACAGCAAGGCAGCAGCCGGTCGCGTCTTGCTACTCTTGTGCACGTCAACAACGGCCTTGCCGATGAGAGCCACACTAACACAGCAACTCCCCCCGCCCCGCCCAACACGAAAATCCTCGAGGCAAACCCCCGTTTTAACACACTTCTCTCCCCTCCCCCCCGGGTTGGAACCGCTACGTACGTACAGTAAAGAGAAGAGAATGCCTTGGCGCTTCACTTGCTGAGTTCATCATGAACTGCGCTACTGCGCTTCGCGTGCGCTTAACTTGATCGTTGTTTTAATTTTAGACTTTGTGTTGCTAAAACCCCAATGACCTGCTGTTTGGTCGTTACGCTGAAACATTCCCACGATGAATCGTAAGAACGAGTGTAAAAGAAGTTGGGGGTGGCACAAACTACCGGGCCAGCGGAGACCACCGCAAAAAGATTTTCTAATGTTTCCTTATCCCTCAAAACCAGCACCAATAACAACGTCCCCCCCCCCCCCTCTTTACAACTGTCTATTTACTATTTTGCATCCCTTTCCTAGACGACATCTTCCTCGAAGAAGACTTGATGCTAGCATCAACCATGCATGAGAGGCAGTGCTCTGCCTAAACATTAAACTAAGATTTTCCCCTCGGTTGGAACCGCTTGAGCCACGGACGCGGCGGAGAAAAGTGGGTGTGTGCGCACGCTTTTTTGGGGCGTGTGGCCGCGCCTGATTTCTTGCCCACCCCAGTTTTACCTGAGGGTGGCCGTGCAAAGTGGAGAGGGCGGGCTGAGCCGGTCCTCCAGACTGCTGATAGACTAAGCTGTGCTAGTTAGGACTACTTTGGATTAAAATGCAAAAAAGAATCTGTGGCGATAACGTGCATCACCGGCGTCGCGGTTACCTCTTCGCACGTGACGTGTCGTGTTATCGCCTCTTCAGCTCGTCTTGAACTTCGCGTTCAGGCGTGCGCATGGCGCTTCGCTTCTCCTTTGACTGTGATAGACTGCTGATAGACTGTTAGAGACAGCAGCAGGCAATCCAACGCAGTTCCAGGCAGGGGGTGGGCCGGCTGCCGACGACGGGGAGCCGAGTTCATAGTCGGAGGCCACGTTCTCCGGCCTGTTTCTATCCCGATTCAATCCGAGCGCAAGCGAAGGTGAACCCGCAACCGGCCTCGCAATGGCTCGGACGGTGCGAACCGGTATCGAAGAAACTCCGACTCGTCGGGCTCTCCTCGGTCCAGTCTGGTTTGAGTGGCGAGAAACCTTGCTCACGCGCTTTGTTTTCAAGGATAAAGCCAAGCATGTCTCAGAGTAAAATGGATTAACAAGGCCCAAGACGTCCAACGAAGCTGAGCCGGTGTGGCGTTCGACTGCGAGCGCACCTAAGGCTCCCCCTCTTTCCTCCAAACTTTTCTGGTGTGACACACGGCAAGCCTTGCCCGCCGCGCTATTTGCTAGGTCCCGGCGCTCAATATATTTTGACGTGCGCAGCTTTAGACCTACGCTCTAAATGATCTCAATACGCAACACGTTAGCGAAGAAGTTACGGCCTTCTTCGGAGGCTCACGCGCTCAACAATTCGGCTTACAGGCAGTACCAACGCGCACGCGTGACACGGCAAGCAAGCCGGTCCCCTGGGTTCTACTGCGGCCTGTCAAGTACCGCCCTCAAGCGCATTCTTTCTATCGTGCTTTCCGTTTCCCAAGCAAAGAACTGTCCGCCCCGACACCTTTTCCCCGCTTCTTCGTAAAGAAGCAGCCGTACATACCTGCAGGTCAACCCGAAACCCTAAAAATATACCGGCCCCTCAAAACCGCTCAAAATACCCCTTGGAGTGCCCTGTCTCCCTAACGCCCCACTTCACCAAGGCCCAAGTTCGGCCAACCACCGATGATTGTATTGCAGCGCCTCTTACCTCTTTTTTCTTCACCTTGCGCGGTGCCACGGGATGTTTGGCAGCCGTACTTAAAAAACTCAATGCTAAACAAACATAACGTGCGCGGCGCCGAAGCTTTACCAGCTTCGGCTGACACCATTTGCGCACTTAACCATGGTTAAGAAGACGACTGAAAGCACAGACACAAAGATAGCTCAAAGCATTTGCAAAATAACACGAAAAGCCTCTGGGCAAAACCCCGTTTTCACACTTCTTCTTAGTAGCGCATTTTGTACTGCGGGAAACATCTCCGGAACACAAATTGCACATGAAAGGTTAACCGGAGCCAGCGAAAAAAGTGCTGCTGTGATTGCGAAAGAACACGAACCTTTTGCATTACCATTTTCATTATCATCGATCGGGTTATGCTGATCGTCCGTTGTCGTTTATATATCAGCGCATGCCCCAACTCTGGAAATGTTCTTGCTCTCTTCTTTTTGTTCTCCTTTAAACCTTTTGCCTCTCCACCTCTTTCTTACCGAGCAAGCAGCTCCCACGTGTACCTATAATAATAGGACTAGAAATCATGAAGACATTGTTGACACGTATCGTCGTAAGTAAAAGGAATCCACCACACCCTGGCGACTTTCTTCCTCCGAAAAGCACCCCGCGGAAAAAAAGCACATACGAATACCCAAGGACTAGGATCAAGCAACAGGATTTTTTTTTTGTCGTATAAGATCGCAGATCTTAGAAGATTAATATATCCGACGAATACCTAACACTCGTTACCATGCAGGGTCAAAACCTTGTGTCTTTTTAAAACGCTCCCGCGGGGCCGATGAAGCCCTAAATAATTTTTTGGAAAAAAAAATCTTTGCTCAACTTCCTCAAAAATTACTGCAGAGTTTGTTCCAAACTTTTAAAATTCAAAAAACCCATTTTTTTTCCAGAATTTTTTTTTTTGCCATTTTCAAAAAGACACAAGGTTTTGACCCTGCATGTTACATGATAATTAACCCCGTCGCTATCCCGAAAACATCGTAGCTTCACCCCTCGCTTGCCCACCCACCCTTGCCCCCTTTTTTCTGAAGCCGTGTCCTGAGGCGTCACGACGATTTGGATACCACCGTGAAGACAGCAACGAGTGCTTGTTCGGTAGTTATCCGTTTTCAACAGTCCCTATGGTCATGGAGTTTCGCGTCATTCTCACTACTGCTTGCCTTGTAAATCCACTAGTCCTGTCAATGACTACTGTTGTTGGGGTTTGTACACAACAGGTCGCAAGGAAGCAGAGGCCGCAGAGCAGCCGACGCCTTCGGGCCGTCAGCAACGAGGGATTTCGCACTACTGTGGAAGAAAGCTGGCGTAGCCAGGGGTGGCAAATAATCGAACCCCGCCGGCCAGGTCGACGTCCCCACCGTCGTCGACGAGAAGAGAAAAAAAGAGCAGGGCTCTCGCGGGGGGGTGATTTAGCCCTAAAATCACCCCAAAAAAAAAACCCAAAAAAAATGGGGGGGTGATTTTTTAAAAAATCACCCCCCCCCCGAAAAAAAAAAATGGTCCGGGGTAGGGCTGGGGGGTGTACTACACCGTGTAGCGTACACGTGTTGATCCAGGGCTGGGGGGTGTGGCTGTCCAGGGGGGGGGGCTGTCAGGCGCTGTCGGGTAGGGCTGTGTCGAAGAGGTGCCCACGGCCAGTAGGTAAGTGACAAGGAATCCATATCCATACCTCCAGGGACGAAGAAAGGAAGAGGAGTACACCGCAAGAAAAGGCACTAACCATGTCTCAAATAGCTCCTCTGTTCACACAAAAAACGGTGAAGCGTCGAGCACCTGAGTCGTACAAAGTCGCTTACAAGAAGAAGAAGCACACGGTCACGGTGTCGTATGACTATACGAGCTGGAAGACCGACGACATCCTGCTGCAGGCCCTGGCGCGGCAACGACAAACACCGCCCTTCCAAAACGTGATCGGTCAAGGACCTGCTTGGCCGGGGAAGGAAAAGGCTCTCGCGCTCATCAAAGCTCACGACAAGAAGCGGGACGGGGTCGTGGCAACAGGGGCTGCGGTGGCCGCAACCGGTTCGCAATCAGCACTTGTTCTCGGGGGCACTGCTACCGGTGCAGTTCCGCGTCTGAAGCCGCCTGACGAAGCTGGGATCGTCTTCCACCCGCACCGTTTGATGCACGAGTCAGACGAAGAGTCGTGCAGCAGCAACGATTCGTTCGTGAGAGCACAACGGGAACGTGTTGCAGTTGTTCGTCCAGCCATCATCGTTGAAGATGCGCAAGAGGCGGATGCGGACGTGCACGATGTTGATGCTTCTGATGACGAGGAAAGTCCGGATGAAGACCAGCTAGGGTTTGTGGAGTTCCAGAGCTCATCGGGAAAAACTGGCAAAGTCAAGAAGCAAACCCTGCTCCGACACCAAGGGAACCATCCGTGGCTGGAGATACGCATCGGGAGAGCGACCTTTGACAAGTTCCACGAAGAGGTCGGAAAGCCGTACCTGGCATACGTGGTTGCTGAACTCGAACGCAGGTTTGCATCCCGCACGTTCGTCAACTCGTTCAGCATTTTCGACGTGCGGAACCACCCGAGCGATAAGAGATTGCAGCTGACCTACGGGGATGTTGAAGTCTGTGCTCTGTGCGACCACTACGGACGCGAATCGGTCCTGTCGTATGCAGAGAAGCCCGTCCTGGAGGAGAGGCTTGTCCCTCGCAGAAGAAACCACGAGTCTACTTCGCGGTATGTAGAGGTGGTGTACAATGATGACCCCTCGACGACCACGAAAGTCACCAAGCGTGATGTGCCGTTTCTCGTGCTGACACGTGACGATGTGCTGCGGGAGTGGACAGGGCTTCGACAGGCCGTCAGTGACATGAGTTTCGCTGCACGTCAGGACGCAGGTTCCAAGACTCTGTTCAACCTTGCAAACACCGTTACCGGGAAGTTGCGGTACCCAACCCTACGAAAACTAATGCTCATTGGCCTCTGTTTACCCTTGGTGTCTGTTGAGTGCGAGCGGGTGTTCAGCCGTCTTAAACTGATCAAGACGAGCCTGCGCAACAGCTTAAGCGACAAGAGCCTATCAGCAATCCTCATGATGTGCACTTGTGGGCAGGAGACATTGACCGCAGACCAGTCCACACGCGTCCTTCAGAAGTTCAAGTCGTTGCAAAACCGCCAGGTGGACTTCTGCGACTTGGCTGCATTCAAGGGGGCATTGTGTGATACAAACTAGGGGGGCTTTCAAGGTGTCCTTTCAAGCGCACCACGCCCCAATGGCCTTCTCTTTCCGGTATTCTTCTTTTTTTGCTTCTTCATACGGGTCTCTGCAGCGTTGGTAGAGATTGTGGGGGACCCGAAATCACCCCCTTTTTGGGCCTCTAGGGGTGGAGCGCGAGAGCCCTGAAAAAGAGGTCGGAAAAAAAAAAAAGCGAATATCGCCGGAAACACACAAAAACACAAAAAACAAAAGCCAAAGAAAACAGGGACCGCTCCCAAATTTCAAGCAACTTTTCCCGACTTACGCAGAGAACCTGCGTGGCGAGGAATCGACCGCATCGGACCGTGTTTGATGGACGGCACGTTCCGACACAAAGACGCCCGTATCAGCGAAGGGACCTTTATCCACATCTGACGTATCCTAATCGAGGAAGGAAACCAATGCCAGTCGAGGCTGCATTTACGTGCACGTCGCAACCACCACGAGCGGCCGGCTGGTGCATCGGCAGTAACGTAGGTGCATTGCGCAACTGGGCTAGACTCCGCTCAGGGGTTACCCATTACTGAGATCACACACACACACACACACACACACACACACACACACACACACACACACACACACACACACACACACACACACACACACACACACACACACACACACACACACACACACCACACACACACACACACACACACACACACACACACACACACACACACACACACACACACACACACACACACACACACACACACACACACACACACACACACACACACACACACACACACACACACACACACACACACACACACACACACACACACACACACACACACACACACACACACACCACACACACACACACACACACACACACACACACACACACACACACACACACACACACACACACACACACACACACACACACACACACACACACACACACACACACACACACACACACACACACAGAAAGAAACGACTAGAGACTGGCCGGATAACTCAATTGAACACCCTGACGGGCAGTGAACCTGCCTGAAGTAATCAACCACCGCGGTGGCGGACTAGTCTGACACTGGCTGTCGCTCGGAGGAGGAATGAAGAATCAAGCCCAATCAAAAAAGAAAAGAAGCGGGAGTGTGTGGATAGCAACGTCTGAACGAATTGAACCCAACAACAACAACAACAACACCACGAGTCCTCGACAGAAAAAAAGCCCGGGGGTAAGACAATACCGCGAAAAGGTTTCGAAGACTGAACATCCTAGAACCAGTATGCCGGCAAAGGGAGAACGGGCCTTTTGAAGAAAAGTCTGAAATATAGGGGACAGGATTTCCGTTTCATTGTGTTTTACAAAAGCGCCAGCTTGAAAGGAAATTCTCGACGATGCTGCCCGACAAAGAACAGAAGGGATCCCAAGTGCTGTAACTACCGGACCACGCGATCAACGGACGTGAGGTCATGCGGGTTTACTGCACGACAAATCACACAAACACAACAGGTTAAAGTCCTGAGTGAGAAAACAACACACGGTGGTGTAATCGAAGAACAAATCAGATCGTGTTTGTATTGTATTTGCCCCTCTACCTCTATATTTCCTCCCTTCCATTCAGAGTCAAAGCAGCTACGTCGAGTATTTTAGACTCAACAACTGCAGCGGGACGTGAGGAGCGTGAGGAAGAGGCAAGTGGGAAGCGCCGCCTCCCGCCGCGTGCTGCGGACAGGAGGAGTACCCTCGTTTGAGAAGAAGACTCCTGCAGTGGTACCCCGGGCAAGGGATGTGGGAAGGGGGAGGAAAGCAAGAAAGCGATCCCCGACAAGCAGTGTCCAGGGCCCACCCCCCGTGCATTTATTCCTAACTTGAGGAGTCGTGCAATGTCTTTTTAGACTGTTTCTCTCCACATTACGAAGCAGACTTGACGGGCCATCGGCAGTCCGCTCTTCTGCGTTAACATCTATGTTTTCCTGGCCTACGTTTGTTTTCTTTATTTTCTGCGTCTCTTCTACCTCTTGTTCTTCGTCTTCTTCTTTTGCAACAATGTGCACTCTGGACTCGTGCCCGACTCATTTTGTTTAAGAATTCCCCAAAAGTACGCGTGTAGTTTTCTTTGTGGCTGGTATCATGAGGATCATGAGCGAACCTCCAGCAGCAGCGTGCTCGGGGCAATGTTTTGCCTCAGCATTACCCCTCCGACCTTTCTCCCCTTTTCAACGACGGCGACAAGTGAATCATCAGCAACCGCTCTGTTTTTCAATAAACCAAAACTACGCATTTCTTTTGTGTTAACAATGCATTGTTGGTACTAAACTAGTAGTTGGCAGCGTACTACATGAAACTTACCAAAGCAGGTGAGTTCCGCTAGTGCGCACAAACTAAAGAAAGCGCCACACTAATCTTTTTATATTTTTAGCCACATGCAATGTGTGAGGAAACTGAACCGCCCAAGTAGGACCTTCTGATCATGATCATTTGCCAATTTGGCACCTGAAACCACGTCCAGGATTTGGGCTCAGGGTGGTAGTGCGGTCAACGAAAACTCTAGTTTCCCTTTCTACTTTCTCCTACTCTCGCGGTGTACGGTTTTATATGGCGACAACCGCGGTTGTCATTATCGATGAGTGACGGTTGGTAGCGTATTGTGGAAATTACCAAAGCAGGTGTTACACCACATGCGCACACAAAAACAAACCGGCCGTGCGTATAGAAGAGCCACGTCACCTTTTTCGTGCACCCACAACGCAGCGAGGACACGGCAGTTGGCTTCAGCGGAATAAGCAAAAAGATAGTTGGCAACACTCCCTCAAATGGCCGCATTCCTTGCCTTTTCATTTCCGTCCGTCTTCAGGCGGTTACCGACCGGTGGCAACTCCCCACAAAGCTCTCTTCTACTCCCCACAGCTGGTCTGAATGAAAGAAAAGTAAAAGAAAACTTGTCAAGCCACTGCCTTCCCGAGCCTTTTTTGTCCCCCCCCCAGGACCCCCCCTGCTGCTCTACGCGGCATCGTCCCACTCTCTCAATTCATCCTAAGCCCCTCCGAAATGTCTCGTCAAGCTCGCACACACGTGCTTCCATCGCAGTCTGCACAGGCACTGACTTGTTGTTTAGCACCTACTGGTTGCCCGGGTCTTTGTGGAAGTAATCGGAGTTCCCAGTCCGGATTCAGTGGAAGACCAGCATTTTCCTCCGTTTCTGGCGATGGGGGGAGACGAGTCATATTGTTGCGGGGCAAAGACGAGAACGTTTCGGGGATGGACGTGTCAAAGCAATTTTCTTTTTTCGTGTGAGCCGAGCGAGGTGTAAAAAAAAAAAAAGAAAAAGCGGGAAGTCTGAAGCGACCTTTCACTTTTAGCAAAAAAACATCCTCCGTCCCTTCCTCTCCACCACTTGACTTCCAGCCTCAGCAGTCCGAGCCTATCTAGAGACCGGTTCGTCAAACCTCAACGTGCACTTAAAAGCGAAAGGCACCGCGAACTCAAAACATTTTACGTTTTCTTTTGATGTTGTTGTTTCAGCGAGGTACGCCGAAGAAAATGAAGAAAAGTAGAAAAAAAAACTCGCAGTCTTTCTAGTGCTCTTTCACTCTTTGAAGAGACCTGCTGACGAAGGTGACCAGGCGCAGTATCAGTTTTCATGTTTTTTTTTTTGTTTGCTCCGCCCTTGGCAAGGCCCCTTGCCCCTTTTCTTTTTTCCTTTTTTTTTTGTCGCACCGCAGAGAGAAATTGGAACAATGGCCCCACCTTCAGCAATTCGACGCGCTTTCCCCCCCCCTCTACTAAGATTTTCCCCCCGCGTTTTTGAACAAAACGCAGTGAGCATGGGGAGGCCCTTGACATGCAGGTATATATTCGGAATCCGAGCAATACCCGTCTCACGCCAAGCCTCAACCAGACAACCGGAGATACTAAATTATCGACCCTCGAGACCACGAATACCGCTAACGAAAGAAACCACCCTCGAAAGCACAGACTACGAGCACAAGCAACCCTACCGACAGAACTTTAACTTTAACACCACACAGCAGCCGTTTGAAAAAAAAAAGAAAAAAAAAAAAAAGAAAAAAACGGTCGAAAAGACACCATTCATGTGCGTCGTCGTCCCATGGGATCGTCGGAAACACAACCCGAAAATAAAAGAAATAAAAGGAAAATAAAAGAGAACCCGGATGTTTCAAGCAAACACCCACTCCAAAAGACTTCTAGAACAAGGAACACACTACAATACAGAGACGCGCAGTCGCCTTTTTCCTTGCCATCGTCTCATTTTTGTCCATCGCGGTCGTTCCCCACTTACTCGGGAATATGCTTGCGTGCCTACCTGCCGGAAAAGGAGATAACAAGAGGAAAAAGTCTAAAAGAAATGCCTGAACAGGGTCGACTATTGGCTTTGCCGACCAGGTTTTCGATTGTGCTGCCCAAAGATCACATCCCATACCCGCTGATGCGTTCGAAGACTTGATCTTCTGCGGTTCCGATTGACTGCACTGAAAGGGAGATGTGCCTGGTCCTGATTTACGGAAAAGGGATTTGAGGTCGGGTACACTTGTTGGGACCCGAAAGATGGTGTACTATTAAGCCGGTCCATCCCTGCCTCCTAATTGCCTGCCGCTGTCTATCACAGTGAACCACGGTGCACCGCGGTCTATCAGGTCCATACCTATTCCCTGGAGCTGTATCCATCGGTCTATCAGGAGGGGTTGGACCGGCTCATACTATGCCCGGACATTATATCTTGAGTCTACCCTCTTTCAGACTGCTGTTCGAGTCTCGAATCGATGATAATTGGCTTGCTGACCGTTGTCGATCGAGTCGATCCTGTTTAATGCGAATGTGGCGATGATCGCCCCTGGTCTAATCCTTCAAAGGACCCCGCATGTCAATTGGAACCGTAGAAGATTAGTCAGCCTTGGCTCGCCGAAGTGAATTGAACGGACGAACACCGGATACCCGGCCTCAATGGTCAGCCGGCGACTCTACAATACCGGACCTTCAAGAAAAAACGCTTAAAAACACCGAATTCTGAAGAGCAAGAGACTCAAAGGTTTGGGTTGTTGGCAAAAAAAAAAAAAAAAAAAAAAAAAAAAAAAAAAAACAAGATCCCGCACTTAAATTTAGTTCGGTGTAGAAATCAGCACCGGCATGTGGTACCCGGTGCCCGCATGTAGCAGATACAACTCAGCCCGCTTCTATCGTCAACCGGAAACTTGCATACACCAGTTGGACGCACAGAGCACTGATCAAAAGTCTGGAAAGAAAAGGAAGGAAGAAAACTATGTCCTGTAGGCTGCTTTTGCGGAATGCCGAAAATGCCTTTAATTCGGACCCAGTTCAGGTAAAACAAAGTCCAACAGAGCACACGATACGCAACCCCCACCTTACCAAGATTTCCCCTGCCCCCCGTCGCAGTGGTAGATTTCCCCTGCGGCATGTCCCGACGCCATATACGACTCACCGAGAAATCCAACCGTCTACAGCATGCACCGCGTGGTCTGCATAGTCGTAAGGAAGTGGTATCCTCAGAAGGTCGCCAGGATTGCTTTGAACAAATACTGACCTTACAATCCTCGAATGACGCTAAACAAAGCCCATGCGACTGCCGACACGGCAGAGACCTACCTAGCAGGAAGCCGCCGCCCCTGGTTTGGCACATGCCGTCCAGGGTTTGTTTTCGACGAACTGGTAAAAATAATAATAATCAGAAATAATAAGCAATTAGAAGTAAAACCTTCGCTCTAAATCCGCGCGTTTCGTAGAATTTAACACAGCTACGCATTTCTTTTTTCGGAACAACATACCACGCCGTGCACATGTCAGTACAGCACAAGAAGAAATAGCGTTGGAACCTGCCATGTAAAGATATACATAACAGGTCCTTCGCACACAGGGTGTAACGGTGGGAAAATGTGTTCAGAATAGCGAATCGTTCGGAAATCGTCGGGTCAAAATCTCTTGGAAGCCTTGCAGCGTAAACAGCGCGGAACTGAAAATTAAATGCTCGGAGGGGCTGCCCGGTGCTCATTTTTGACGGAGGCCAGCATAGGGGAAAACCGCTTCTTGAAGGTATGCTAATTCTGCAGGGAATAGCTGGCCAGACCTCTTTGAGTTTGTGCTAAAACACGATAGTGGGAGTCGGAGATCCTACCATTACCTAAGGCAGGACCCATTTTCGCAGAAAAAGCGAAGATTACATGCACCCTTCTTTTTTCCCGCTAGTGCGCAATACGGTGTTTTCTGACTGTCTTGCCAAGAGCTGCGGCTCAATTATGCTTCCGCCCGGGTCTAACCCAGTTTTTTCCTGGCACAGTTTCCTCCCTCTTGCGCTGCAGCGGCATCCTCGAGTATTTCCTACAAGGTTGGCGTAAAAAAACAAGCTGTAGACTCGTGTTTTCGGGGTTGATCGGAATACCGCCCTGGACACTACAGGGTAACGCCAAGCGGCGGTCAACCGCAACACACGCGCAAGCAAATCTTAAGCCTAAAAAAATAACGAAATGGCAGAAAGACTTTCACTCTAAAAAAAAAAAAAAAAAAAAAAATGTAAACGGCAGAAAAGCAAAGGCACCCAAACCGTTTGTAATCATTGCTACAACAAACCTTTTTTTCCCCTGCCGCCCTTCGATACCACAACGGTCATTCGGATACTCGAAATCGACCGGCTTCTTCAAACCCGAAACGCGTCTGCAAAAAGACAGGCGCCCGCAATAAACACTAGGCAGGCGCTTCGTTTCGTTCGTGCGTGCCGGTTGATCGTTTTCCCACTTGTGTCTACCCTGTGTCATTTTCAGGTTGGGAATTCTCATCGACCACCCGAAACACGCCCGCCTACGTCGTTTTTTTTTAGCCTGCACAATACATTGAAGGGCAACCCGCAAAAGATGGGTAGCAAAGTAACTACGATCCGACTCTATAGCCTGCACAATACATTGTGGACAACCCGCAAGATGGGTAGCACTGAAGCAAAAGAACGACGATCCGACTCTTCAGCCTGCACAATACATTGCCGAACAACCCGCAAGATGGGTAGCACTGAAGCAAAATAACGACGGTCCGACTCTTTAGCCTGCACAATACATTGCCGGACAACCCGCAAGATGGGTAGCACTGAAGCAAAAGAACGACGATCCGACTCTTCGCCGAGGCGGTTGCCTGCAGAACACAAGGCCTTCCTCGTCAACAGCAGCAAACACCCTACTGCACGAAGAAAGTGCAGCTTTCCAGGATAGTTAACCCTGTCCCCCGCGTGAAGCCTTTCAAGGGCCAACCCTTCCTTAAAAAAGAGACGACTGCAAACAGAGCTGACGCTGCAACACAGCGAGCGCGATTGGCCGCGGGTGATTGCGATGCATGGAAGAAGATGCCTCCCTTGACACCTTTTCCTGTTGCTCGAACAGCCCGGCAGTACACCGCATATCCAGTCGCAGCCACAGCGGTGCGTACTAGCACTGCGCTCTGGTGTGTTTCAGCAAGGAACCAGCACAGGCACCCGCCAGACTCCGGATATGGGGGGGCAAAGTGACTCTGGTCTTCGCACTTTTTCCCGAAAACAAAGACGGTATTGCCAACTGCCCCGTCTTCTATTTAACGGCACGCGTGAATGGACCAATGGGAGTCCTTCTGCCCCCGGCACACTTATCGGGGCGAGCCAACCAAGCGACGTTCTTTCGTCGAATGAGTATTTCGCCGTCTCGCCGACGTCCTGACTTCTTGCACACCTTCCTACCGCAACCCTCCCCTCCTCCACCTCCCCATGCCCGCCCCTTCATCGTCAGGCGGAGACATTTCTGTTTGCAACGCCATTTCTCCGTGGCTTAGAAGGACCCGGCCAGGGTCCGACAGCGAGCATCGTATCTTCTGGATTTGAATCGCAAGGGTTGATGAAGTAATCGATGGCGTTCGGTCAAATCGGATCGTGAAAAATGGAGGGGCGCGCTGACGATTTCCCCACATACCATTCCCCAGCGCATTCTTGCATTGCCCTCTCCCCCCACCTTCCCTCCTCCTCCCCGATGCCCGCCCCTTCATGGCCAGGCGGAGACAACCCTGCATTCCGTGGCTTAAAATGACCCAGCCACAATGCAGATAGGACACCTACACGGTGAGGTCCAGACTCAGAAGCTGGAGTTAAAGCTGGAGTTCAAAAAGCGGGAGCCACACCCGCCTTCCAGGTGTGGATTTGCACGCGTTTTGGTTGTAGCACACCCGCTTTTCGGGCGTGACTCGGGCATACCCTCTTTCACCCCAGCTTCTGAAGCTGGACCTCACCGTGTATACCGTTCCCCAGCGCGTTCTTGCCCTCCTCCCCCCCATCAGGCGGAGACGCTCTTATTCGAACTACCTGGCGCGGATAGGACACATCGAGCTGCAACTCCCCTCCCGAAAAACTGTACTGCTCGGGCGGCTTTATTTTGCAGACTCATGTGCCCTCAAACCTCGCACTCGTGTGCTTGCTAGCAAGAAAGGTAAACGGCAAACCAAGCTAGACCACTAAACTGCACTACTTGTACGAAAGTTACAAATCCCGATACCATGCAAGTTCCGAGCTGTGCACATACCATTACCCAGCGCGTTCTTGCCCTCCTCCTCCTCCTCCCCATCAGGCGAAGACACTCTTTTTTCGAACCACCTGCGTTCCGTGGCTTAAAATGGCCGAAACACGGCGCGGATAGGATACAGCCAGCTGTGCGCATACCATTCCCCAGCGCGTTCTCACACTCCCCCTTTTTCCTCTCACGAATGCCCGCAGGCGGAGGCATTCGTGAACCTAACCCGACTGTCCTCCCGTCTTTTCGTGCAAATTCTGAGTGCAGGAAGGATAGCGGGAAGGAAACTCAACACACTCGAAACGTGCCTAGATAAAAGGAATCTCCCTCCCCAGGGCGAGCAGCGCCGGTTTTCAGGGCCACTGCATTATCCTCAGGGGCGAAAAGAAGAGAGAACTCATCGCTTGGCGGGACGCAGAAGGGAGGAAAGAAACAACGAGGCTACTGGTGTGCTCCCCAAAGGTTGTCTTTTCCTTGGTCGGCGTGTCTGTGTGGCGTGTTGAAATAAAAAGCGCGCACACGCACATGGCAGCCAAATGAATGCCGGGTGAATGAAGGCCAACAAGACGAGCTTCAATGTGCCCCAATTGTTCCTGTTCGTAGCCGATTGCACGATTTGTACCGGAACCTTCTAATTCACTACCAAGCTCTTTTAAGCCTCTCCTTCTCTTCCGGCGAATCACAAAAAAGGACAGCATGTAAGGTGCACATGCGGCGAGCCGCGCCATCCCGCCCAACTGACACCTTCCTAAATGCGGACTAACCCCCGAGGCTCCTTCCGCGCATGCTTTTCCTGCTCGTGGAACGGGGCACGCGTTTGCAGCCGGTTGTGCCCCGGCACCAATTTTCGGCTCTTTGCAGGAACGCCCCGCTCGCACACCCCACACAACGATACAGATTTTTTTTTGATCTCCCGTTCGCTGTCGCCCGGAGACTCTGCCACCGGCGTCTTACACCCAAGTCCGTCTGAAAGAAGCAGTCGCCTCACCATGCTGCGGCCACGCCCGACCAGCTAGGTGCACGATGCTGTGAACGTCAGTCTCCCGTGCGTGTCCTCCTCTTGAGGAAGGAAAGGGAGTGTTTTGCGCGGGACAACCTATCTCGTCTACACTGTGCACGAGGCCGGTAAACTTACTTTGCCAGCTGTGATGCGACCCCATTGTTGTGTGAAAGATGCGAGGCATCAGGCGAAACCTTCGCCGGTCTGGATGGCAAAAGGTTATCCCATTAGTTCCTTTTGCGAAGGTGACCGGGAAACGCAGGAAAACGCTTGTCAAGCCGCTTCACATAGGCAGCAATCAACAAGTCTGCAAGGGCTTTCTCCACTTGCCACTTCGTTCGTGAAGTCGTTCGACCGGTCCTTATGAGGACGAGAGTGTTGACGGCAAAGAGAAAGCCTGCCAAATGTGTCACGTCATTCCACAAGGCCAACGCCACCAGGTCCAATCGGCCACGCCCACTTGCACATTGTAGGCAAGCAAACTGAGTGCGTATTCTCAAAACTGACTACTATAATAAAGATTGTTCACGTCTCGGCCTCTCGCCTGATTCTCGCCGGATGCCAGCATGGTAATCTCCGAGTCACGGAAAAAACAAGAGCCATCCCAAGCGTCACTCACTGCCAACTGAAAAGGGAGGAAAACAGAGCTTTGCACTCAATGGGGGGTAGAACCCCCCTTCCTCGAAGACTTGATGCCAGCATCAACCGTGCATGAGAGGCTAAGATTTCTCCCCCTGAGGCATAACGAGAATCAGGCGGGTGCACGAGTGCGCCACGCGCCCTGCGCGCAGAAAATGAGGGGGAAAAAAAAAAAAAGAAAAAAATGACTGGGCGAATTTCGCCGGAAACACAAAAAGCGACAAGCTAGCGGCAGGAAGTTTTTAAGTTTGAGTTCGCTTGCGGCTCCACTGGCGCCGCGTTGTAGAAGTCTTGTGTGGGGCTCCACATCCACTCCGCATACCCCGGGCCTGCCAGCAGGACCAATTGTCCAGGAAGGGCGTCCAATCGATCCCGCAAGGAGCGACACAGCCGGTGCCTCGCCATCAGAATGAAACGCTGGGTTCTTAACAAAGCATTTAGCACATTCGTACCGACGGGAACATTTCCGGAACAACGGTTGCGCTCAGAGGTTCATACCCTGGACACGCGAAGTACACGAAATCTTTGTCTCATCGTTTTCATCACCTTTGGTCAGTTGATCGGTCGTCCGTTACTTCGTTTGTCAGTGCAAGCCCAGCTCGGGCCGGATAAAATGTTCTTGGGGTATACCGACGAGTCGTTGATTGGGGTGTCAGAAAAGAGTTTGCGGAGGACGATCGCCGCGATTCTAAGCACGGACTCGAATCCGGCCCGGCACCGGAGTTACCGACCGCAGCCTGAGCCGTTTTCGACTCAATACCCGCGCGTGCGCTGCTGCCTATTCACATCAAAAAATACTCGAGCTTGAGGGGCTGCCTTGCGGACGCTGCAGGGAAGAAGCACAACACCTCTCCAGAGTCGGTCTTTTGCGTTGAGCGCTTGCCACTAAACCCAGATTTACCTGTGTTTCGTGTGGGCTTCAGCACATGCCTCCTTTGCGATTTGGACTCTTGATGCGATAATAAGGAGTCACTTCCTTTGAGATCTTGCAACTGGCAGCCTCCTCAAGCATTTCACATCCAAAGCAGATGCTTGCACCAAGAAAAAGGCCGAGCGCCTACAGACAGTCTTCGACAAGACGATCCTGTCAGGGAAAACAAGAAACTCACCGGGAAACCATTCCCTCTCTCGGCTGAACAGCTAACATAAAATAAGCTGTCTGCTTCACAACGGGCAACCGTCCCGCCATGCTGCACTCAATAGAAGGAACGTACAAATGAAGGCTAAAAAAAGAAGAAAAGAAAAGTAAAGAAAAATACCGACGGTAGCACAAAAAGCGAATTTTCACCTCAAGAAAACTGTACGTAGGATCCAGGTCCAACCATGACATGGTCTCAGTCTCACTCGTGCCGGCGGGCGAATCAGGAAGAGGAGAAAAAAAAGTAAGCCCTCGGGCAGCGTGGCGCTTCGGGTTTCCGATGGTTTGAAGGAAAAGATGAAGGAATCACGACACCCCCTCCTGCTTGGGTGGGGGCGCATCCCCGACGGTGGTCCTGGCCGTGACGAACAGCCGCCTGACAAACCAGGCTCGCATCGCTGTCCTGTCTGCCGACACTCAGGTTCCGCAGTGCGGCGTGTTGAGCACATATCCATTCCAAGCACGATCTTGCTATTCCCCTGCTTCGGTAGGGACGTGCGTTCTAGTGAGTCGCAGTCACAAGCAGGGCTGAGCTTTTTAGTCGTATACGATCGAAGATCTTATACGACCAGCGCTGTTCAATACTATTCCGACGGGAACCGATACTTGTCCAATGCCAATACCGCATATCTAACCAGAGAAAACACCGCATATGCACCATTGCTTGTTCAGACTGCGGTGTTGAGGACACAACCACTTGGCACGTTCTTGTACCACCCCTCCTCCTGCAGGATGGATTTGTGCAGTGCTCGGAATTCATTGCCGAGGGCTCCCCTCCGCATATTGCGAGTGTTTGTGAAAACGGGTTCAAAAAGTCGTATTGCCGACCAGGCGTTCTGCAAATACCGGGTACGAACGTGCCTGCGGTAGCTATCACGAGTCGCAGATGGCACGCCTTTATTCCTCAGTTCCAGAAAAACGCCGAGCGCATGGCCCTTGGTGCAAAACTCAACAAATACGAGGAATCGCCCCGAAACCACGAGTATGAGCAACGAGCATCCACACGCATCAAGCAAAGCCATCAGAACGACGTATATCGTCGACCGCACAAAATCCAGCAAAAAAGAAACAAGGAAAACACACGTGTGGCCCTATGTACGCTCTTTTCGGGCAAAATCCAAGATCCTATTTACGTTTTTTTTTTGCACCTTTTCCGCCTGTCTTTTGCACCCGTTTTGGATCGTAGCTACACTGGGAGGGTGAAAGATTTCGGACGGAGGAATGTCGGACTCTTCGCGCTTTCGCTTTCTTTCTGTCGTCTGTGCTAAGGAGGTTGTACCAGCGCTGCCGCTAAGATCATCACCATCGTCACTCGGAAGTTTGTCAGGCGCAAGTTCCAACAAGAACTCGAATGGCGTTGTGTCAACGCTTGCCAATATACAGCTAAGACCTTCAGAGGCTCCTAGCTTGGTCACGAAACATTTCTGACTAGTTCTTCATCGAACGAAGCCATCGAGCCGAGCCACACAGCATGCTGTGTCTGTTTGCGCTCCTGCCGTCATAGCGCGGACTGTGGTATCTTGTCTCGCACTCTGATGAATGATCATATCATATGTGGCCCTCTATAGCGGTCATCGAATTAATGGAGTATTTATCATCCCCCAGTGTTCTAATGCAAACACTTGGTTCTTCGGCTCGCATAGCGAGCCGGAAAAAAACGGTATGATACACCCAATTCCCCCGCTCGCGTAAGCCCGAAGAAACGGGTATGTCTGTCATGTGCAGACATCCAAGCCAGCTTGCTAGTGCAATCAGAAGTTGCCCCTTTTGTGTTGTATTCGCCCAGTTCTTCGAAAGACCTGCATGGGCCTCCTTCGGGTGGTGCATCTTGGACACAAGATATGTGCTGATAACGTACTGATTCAGCATGTGTACAAAGAGTACGTTTAGCATTCTGAACGTTAGGCCTGGCTGTAGCCTGGTGCAAAAAAAGTGCAAAAAAAAAGTGCAAAACAATGTGTTTGGGCAAAATCTCTATTTACATTAACGCTTTAGGGCCACACCTGGGAAAAAAACGCTTTTTTTTTTTCAAGCCGTCAGCCATCAGAACGACGTATATCGTCGACCGCACAAAATGAAAAGGTTGGAAGTCGCAACAGAAAAAGCAAAGGCTGCGTGCAAAGCTTTCCAAAAAGGTTCACACAAAAATTTTAACTCTAGAAACCAGCTTCTTAAAGCACGAAACTGTCTAGAAAAAAAAAAACAACGAAAACACGAGCTTCAGCAGGGCTTACCGGCTTCGAAAGCGGGACCACGAAACTGATAATATTATAATAATATGTGCACTAAATATGCAACCCGTAACCACATAGCCCTTTCTTGCTCTAAGAGAACCCATTCATGAACGGTCACACGGAGACCCTAAAACCCCGGAATTTCAAGCGAACTTTAACTCTAATAATACAGTCCGCTCTCTGCGCCAACGTGAAAAAAATGCTGGAGAGGAGAAGTGGGAAGCTCGCCAAAACCACAGGCGGCGTATCAAGTGTTCGGCGCCGCATCACGACGGTCTATCAGGCCCCTCTCCCCTAGAGTTGCGGAGTGCTGCCCCTCACGGATGCAGATTAGATTATCACCACGGGTTCTTCGGCAGTCTAATCGAAACCATTCCAACCTCGAAAAAACTTAAAAACTTTTGAGTCCGCCAACAGTCTATCTAAAGGGCATGGATCGGTTTGGTTTTGAACTGACCCGTACCGTACAGAGAGACCAGGAGGGGCCAAACCCCACCACCATCATTTTCCTTTTTTTTTGGGATGTGGGAGGGTAAAGTGGTTCGCAACCGGCGAATGGCGAGCTCTCATATCCTCACTCCGGCGACAACGTCTGGCGCGTTGAATGTGAATAAGATGACAATAATTGCGTGTCGGCTTGGTGCCTGAGGGTACGCGACGGTCTATCAGACCCTCCCCCACTGATTTTCTCAGCCGCAGTCGTAAAGGGCCTTCTCCCCGAGACGGATGGGAGCTGATATGGGCGGTCCTTAGGTGCGACCAGCGGCGAACTTGCTCAAAACCCGGACATCCCGCCGGACTGTTCATTGTTTGCTGGCGCGGAGCCGTTTTGAAAGGCGGCGAAGTGATTCGTGTCGCCCGGTCGCAGCTAAGACGGGGGGAGGGGAAAGTTTGAGGCATGCCATGCCTCAAAAGCTGGCGCCAATGACACTCACAGTTCGACTTGGGCGCAGTCATCCCGCAGCAAACCGCAAACAGTATGTGTAAATTTGTTGCAGTCAGTGTGTGTGGGCCTTTGAAGCGTGGATGATGCCTCTCGCGCTGCTCCCCTTGAGGTTCCTGGCTCATGCCAAAGCGCCGCCGCCCGGGTTAAGGGGTTGCGGCATCAGGCGTGAATTTGTTGCATCAGTGTGATTGTCAGGCCTTCGACTACCCTGAGCAACGCACTATGCACACTCCGTGTCTACGAACGCGTTTGTTGCGCCGCGGGGGCGGCCTACGAGTGAGTGTCGTTGTGGCCTCCTGGCCGGAGCCATCGTTGGATGACTCCTCGCTCGTTTCTTCGCGTTTGCGTCGGTTCGCGCGCCGGTGGACGCAGCCGTAAATCGTGAAAGAACGTTTCCGGAGGTACATTCTCGCTCCCGATAAACGCGACAACGGACGGCGAGCATCAACCAACCTCCCAGTAGGAAAACGAGAAGGTAAAATGGAATCTCTTCAACAAAACCACGCGTTCCTTCGCGTGTACGGGAAGTCTTCCTGTTTTTTTTTCTGGTTGGTAACAACGAACCAACTTGGTTCGTAGACTTTCTCATGGGCGCCGAATGTTCCGGTGTTCAATCCGGCAGTAAATTTACTACTAAAAAAAGGATAGATTCGCCCATCAATCTCCAGCGGACATTGCGCGGAGTGCGTGCGTACGGCTATGCAAATGGCCAAAGATGGACGAATGAGAGGTTCCGCCTTCAAACGGACGCCATGCTTTATGGCAACGTCTCGATTTACCTACCGCACTTTTTACCTGCCCACCTAGACACTCCTTCCCAGTCGAAGGGCCGTGCGTGGACTAAAATCAATCATCCATGGGGCAATCATTCATGGTGAAAGTAAAAAAAAAAGGACCATTCGGCCAGCTGTTACAGCAGAGAGCCAACACCCCTAGGTCGGATGCAAGTTTTTCACCCGCCCCGCACAGGGGCGGCGCGCAGCAAATCCACCCCAGCCGGCGTGCGTGGAGCGTGCGTGGTCCGCCTGCGTGAAGCGTGAAGCCGCCGCGCGAGGAACTGCTCCCGCTTCGTTCCGGCGGCAAAAACTTTAACTCTAAAAATGCACCGCCGGGGAGTGGGCGCCCCCCCACCTCCCCGGGTGGCTCGGATACAACAGGGGCAAACAGGCTTGCCAGCCTCGCTGCGCTCCCTTGTGCAGTGACCCTTTACGGTCTCGCATTTTGTCTGTCGGTGGGCCGTTTTCACCAATCTGGGGGGGTCGTATTCCATCAAAGAGGTGCTGCGGGGCCTAAACCGCCCCGGGATGCCCTAAAAGGGCCAAAAAGCTGTGTCAATAACCAAGCGTAAATTTACACAAGAATTCCCACGGGAGTCGCACCCCCCGTTGGCATACAAGTCGTAATCTCGTCTAAACTCGTATGCCGGTCTCCGGGTTCTCCCGCTCTAAGAAACAGGGCGGGAGGGAGGAACCATGTTCAAATGTTCAGTAGGAGGGAGACTGCTGCGGTAGGCCTCTACCTATTGCTGCGAGCTTGCGTGTCCACGCGCTGATGGGCTCCAACTCACGCACGAACACACCCCGAGAGTGATAACGAGGCGCGCATGACACCCGGCGGCGAAAACTAAAAAATAAAGCACTGTAAGCATAAACCGCCCATCCCGGACCCTGCTCTAGCAGCAGAAAGGAACAAAATATCCCCGCCTCACACAAGTCAGACGGAAACTTCAAAAAACCGACCGCTTAGTTCGAGAAACAGTCTAAAAGAGAAAGAGAGAGAGCTGTGGCCGCTTAGACACCGGGGCATCGTCTGATTCGTTCGACCTCAGCGGGTACGACGAGATCAAGCTTTTGTACAACACTAGCGTCACGGGCGCCTGCCGATGGAATGGTGTGCACGTCCAGATCCGCCGCCTGCTGCGCTGTCCAATCAGCATCGGTGTTCAGCAGCCGGAGGGTTCTCCTTGTTTACGAAGTGCTTTCCCCTCTTTTTCTTTTGTATAGGCACCTGCTTTGTAGGAAATACTTGAGGAGGCTGCCAGCTGCAAAAGACCAGAGGAGGTAAATGTGCTGTAGCCCACACGAAACACAGGTGAATCTGGGTTCAGTGGCGGGTGTAAATGTTCAACGAAAAAGACCCACTTTTGTAGTTGTATTGTTTTCTCCCCCTCTAGCCTCCTTCGAAGTAAGCACAAGGCAGCCCCTCGAGCATTTTCTTGGCGAAAGCGTTGTTTTTGTTTGTGTCGCTAGCGTACTGGTGTACAAAAGGCGATTGTCGTTACACTACGATCCCTTTCGAGATCGAAAGTCTTCGATTTGGACGCACCCCGGGAAGATTACCCAGCGATGCCGACTCAGCAGAAAACCTTGCCTCGAGCTTTCTCTGGGCTCGACACACTTGAACAAGCAAAAAACTGAAAACAAAAGCCGAAACAATCTAAACAGTCTAAAAGCAGTCCTAAAAAAAAACGCTAAAAAATAATCCCTACAGAGAAGAG